>MU228154.1:6958461-7006832 GCA_018584345.1 Thuja plicata | reverse complement strand
GTTTGAGTACCTTATCCATTGATTGATGAAGATTTGAAAGAATGGGATAACAAGAAGACCAAGGAAATGGTTGAGTTATGAGTATACACCAGGGTACTTGATCATTTGGCACTTTGGCAAAGTGATATGTTGTTTATCTATCATTGATAGTTCACTGGAAGGTCAATGCCAAGAAAAGCAAAGTCGATGCCGAGAAAAGCAAAAGGTGATTCCAAGCAAAGCAAAGATGACACCGGGCGCCAGTGAAATGTTGAGGGAGACAGAGAAAGTCGAGCAACAATAATTTTTTAATTGAGGAGATTTGAGATCTATAGCCAACATAGTTGATTTTATTGGGATATGCATTATTAATTAAGATTGGTCCACACTCATTTAATGCATTAGAAACCGTTATTAGTGCATGGCTTCAATGTTTAATTAATTATTGTATTGGAGAGGTAAATTAAATGTAATGATGGAAAGATCCATTGGATCTGACCTAACCTAAGATCTACGATCTTTATTAAGTGGCAAAAGATTTATCTGACCTAGATGAAGAGGTATATTATAACCTACTGTGGTTATTGTTATAGTATCCAAAAAAGGAGAAGTTGAATGCAAAAATTATTGCATGGTTAATTGATTGATTGGTAAAGACCTAACAGAGAAGGCTGAGAAGAGAAGAAAAGTGATTACTTGATGGATTTCCAAGCAGATCTAAATTTTGAGATGAAAATGGAGGCCACTCAGTGAATTATCATTAGAGCTGAAATTGGATATGGATTCACAAAATAAGTTGTATGTATCAGATCACACCTGCTAATTACTTTCTAACCATTGTATCAGTTCAAATCCTTTAACCAGGTTGACCTAACAATCATTGTATAAATCCTTTTAACAAGGTGACATTTAGATTGGAATGTTCTAAGTCCTCTAACAAGGCCACTCCTGACAAGGTGATCAAATCCTTTAACCAGGTCACATTTCACAGTGTGTTTTGTAACCTTTAATAGGGTTGGATCCTAATAGGGCATCACTTCAGAAGAGTGAAATTTTGGTAGCATGTTACTAGTGGTTTTTCCCATATTGGGTTTCCACATTAAATCATGGTGTCAAAATGTGTGAATGTTATTGTTGTGTTTTACTGTTAAGTTTCTACAAGTTTATTTCATTAGTACAGTAAACTGCACACTTTTGTTGTTTATTGTTGCCGAGTAGATCTGAGTTGTTGAAGTTGGTTTAAAGTTTTATATGGGCACATCTGTTGATTCACCCCCCCTCTCAGTTATTCTAAATTCATCCTAACAGTAATGTCTCCACTTCTTCAAAGCATATCTCTTAGCATCATTCAACTTCTCACTGAAATAAGCAATTGGTCTCCCTTCTTGAGTCAAAACAACTTCAATTACATTTCCACTAGCATCAGAGTCTACTTGAAATACCTTATTGAAATTGGGTAAAGCTAATATCGGTTGTTCAGTCACCTTCTACTTCATCATCTCAAAAATCTTGTGTGCTCCGTGTGTCCATCTGAACTCCTTTTTATCACCTCTCATAGCTTCAGTCCTCGGTCCACATATTGGACTCAAGTGTCTGATGAACTTCTGATAGAAACTAGCTAACCCATGAAATGATCTTACTTCTCCAACATTCTCAGGTGTAAGCCACTCAACAATGGCTTTCACTTTCTCAAGATCCATCTTCAATCCTTCAGTTGATATTACAAATCCCAAGTAAACTAACTCCTCTTATATGAAAATACACTTCTTGATGTTTATCAACAAGTTCTCTTCTCTCAACCTTTGTAATACTTGTCTAACATGCATCAAATGTTCCTCTTTTCTCTTACTTAAAATCAAGATATCGTCAAAATAAACAATGACATACTTACCCAAGAATCTCTTCAGGATTTCATTCATCAGTCTCATAAAATTACTAGGTGCATTAGAAAATCTAAAAGGCATTACCAACCACTCATACAATCCTTCATTTGTTTTAAATGCAGTCTTCATGATTCTAATATGATGATATCCACTCTTCAAGTCAATCTTGGTGAAATACTTAGCTCCACTCAAACAATCCATCAAATCATCCATCCTAGGTAAAGTAAATTGGTACTTAATTATAATTTGATTAATGTCTCTTAAATCAGTACACATCCTCCATTTTCCATTTTCCTTAGGTGCCAATACAACGGGTACTACACATGGAATCATACTTTCTCTGATCAGCCCTCTTTGTAACATATCTTGCACTTTCCTATTGAGTTATTCATTCTCTATTGGTGTCATCCTATATGTTGTTTATTTGGTAAACTAGCTCCTAGTATCAAATCCATGCAATGACTAATACTTCTTACCTATGGAAATCCATCAGGTACATTATCAGATATGATGTCAGCATACTCACTGAACAATCCAAAAATTTCCTTAGGATGTTCTTCTACCAAGACACTCTTCTTAGACTCCTTAGGTACTAAACCAAAACACACTTTATTACTCTTGATCCATTCCAAAAACTTCCTTCCATATACCAAACATAGTCTTTCACTGGTACACACTTAACTCTTAAAGGGTCCTCTAAAGGTGACAAATTTTGTTTGATCCCATCAGCAACAAAAGTATAAACATTCCTTATATCATCATGTATGACTTTCCTATAATACTACCATGGTCTACCCAACAATACATGACACACATCCATAGGAATAATATCACACAAAAATTCATCATAATACTTCCAATCTTGAACTTAACTAGGCATTGTTCACTTACCAGTATCTTATGTTCATCTTGAATGCATGCAATCTGATATGGTTTAGGATACTTCATCTTCTATAACTTCAATTTGTCAACTAACTCCTTTGAAGCAAGATTATCAGAACTAACAGTGTCTATGACAACATTACACACCTTGTTTTGTACCTTACATCTTGTTCTAAACAAATTCTTCCTCTGTATAGACTTCTTCTCTTGTTCTCCATGATATAGGATATTCCTAGTCATCAAGGTTGCACCTTCCTTTTCTTGATTGTTGTTCACTGAACCAGTGAGCTCTTCATCAGAATTCTTTTTTCTCCTACTTCCCTCTACTTTCTTCTTTGAGTTACCTTATTTACATTCAAAGACTCTATGTCCCACTTCACCACATTTGAAACAAGTGCCACTGAATTTCCTCCTTTCACCACTTTATTTCCCTTCATTCTGATAGGAACTCCTATCATTCCTCCTATACTAATCGGTGTTCTTAACTTCACTTTCATGTTTACTCTGATCTATAGTAGATCTACCTCTACCTCTTTGAAATCTTCCACCCCTGCCTCTTTTTCTTTTCTCATGCCTTATGTTCAGCTTCTCTTGAGCCTTCAAGGCCCACTTATAAGCCTCTTACACACTCCTAATCTACACTATAATGACTTCATCTTGTATGGACATCTTCAGACCATTAAGGTAGTTAGAAACTTGTTCAAAATAAATCTACATGACCAGATCTAATCTTCAACTTGTAGAACTCCTCAGTATAACCCTTAACACTTAGATCTCTATGCTTCAAGTTTTGCAACTTTCTAAACAAACTTACTTGATAGTCATCAACCAACAACTCTTATTTTAATCTGGTCACCATCCTATCCCATGATTTGATCTTATCTTTACCTCTTCTTTTCTGTTCTGTCTGCAAATGTTCCCACCATAGGGATGCATGTCCTTTAAACTTGGTACAAGCATACTTCACCTTCCTTTCTTCAATAGTCCCTTCAAGCTCTAAATAATTATCCATCTTTGTGATCCAATCTATCAACTCATCGACATCTAGGTTACCGTGATAATCAAGTGGATTGAAATGAGGTCTCTGACTAACATTATTCAATTCTCTAATTAATCTTTCCTCTCCTTGATTCAACTCAGGTTGTACTTCCTGGTTATCTCCTTCTACTGCTTCATTCTGATTCTATTCAGCTCCTTCTTCATCACTTACATCTTATATATATATATATATATATATATATATATTTTCCTCTCCTCTAGGTTTTCTCTATTTCTTCTAATCTTATATAAATTTTCCTAAAAAATCCAAAATAGCTAGATCTGCATGTCATGCTCCTCCTCTATCATTTACCCTAGTCGTCTTCACAATCCACAGTCATTGTAGGTTGTATCCTTCGCACCACTACCCCACAAGAAAACCCTAAGGATTAAAAACCTTGAAAACCTTTCTCTAATACCACTTGATGTAGTCAAGGATGAAGAAATCTCAAAATATCAGTCTGATCCTTGCAGCCAACATAACATAATAGAAATAACAAGAACAATAAGATGAAAATGAGAAAATGAGAGATTAGCCTTCAATTATGATTGGTGAATAAATTACAATAGATCTGCAACATGGATTCTCACATGCCATACATACATGCCTAATTAGATCATAAATCTCTTAAAAACCCTAGCCAAGATGGGCTAGATGATCTTATGATAACTTTTTTATCGCATAGGAACAAGTCCATAAACTTAAATAGAAATTACAATCATCAGTCGGCCTGGTAAAGATCACATTTTCCAAGAATAAGAAAATGTATTACAATAATTAGGTAAAGACCCAAAACAACTAGATCAACCTCTAATGCAAATGATAAGAGATGCAATCAAACAAATAATTCAGCCTCAAACATAACATTGAGCTGGCATAACTGCCCTCGGAAAAACCAACCGGGAGATCAGGAAAAAGATCAGAAACCAAACCACTGATTTGTAACATGAAAAACAATACAATCCCACAAAGAAACTACAATCAATCTTGAGCGATTAAACCAAATGATGTGCATGATGACATGTAACTGATTGAATGTTTGAAGATGTTAAGTTGATCACCGAAATGCAGAAGGATAATGCAAGACATTAAATCAGTTAATGGATTGTATTGTCATTGATGTCAACTTGATATAATCTAATCAGTTATAATCAAAGTGTCAAAGACTTCAGAGAATCAGAGAGATAAAGATTATGCTTTCAATAATGCATAAAAGAAAAGCATTATGACTTCTAACACCGACGGTTAGTGGAACCCAATGGACAGAGATCACTAAAAGTCAAGTCACAGTGATGCCCGAGCTAGAACACCGACAAGCATTACTGATGATCATAATCACAAGCATTACCAACAAGAAAAATTGCAAGCATAACCAACCGCCAAAAACATAGTGTAAACCGACAGAGAAGCCCAGGGAGAACTGAAGTGTTGACCGAAGTTATCAAATAGTTAAACACCGAAATTAACTTAAGTTTAGAAATGACAAAATATCTAGCTGGCAGAGCTAAATATGGACTTAACTGGTAGTTATCTTTTTTTTCATCGACAAGATAAATCTAGAGATAAGTAAAGGATTTAAAGCTATTTTGTCCAGTTGGAAAGAAGATCTATGCGAGATAAAATAGGAGTTTTTCTTTAAATCTAATTGGTAAGAATTGTGGATCACGCCAAGATCAAGAAAATTAAGAACCTAACAATGGTGATATCATGTCTATAAAAGAGACAACTTAATTCATTATGAATGGAGTGGGTGAATGAATGAAAAGAGGATGCTGAAGAGAAACTGATGAAGAGGAACTTCATACAGTCCTGATCAATCAATTTGAGGAAAGAGCTAAAGTTTTCTGCGGTCACTAAGCAACAAAGCACATCATCACCAATCAAAAGTAAAGTGGAGAAAAGGTATTAACAGAGATATATTGATCAGATTACAATAGATCTAAAAATCTACAAGTATAAGTTGTATATGTGAACAAATCATATTGCTTCAGTTTAACCATTGATTCACAAAGTCTCTTAATCGAGCAGGATTTAAATATCCTTTCTATATTGAGATACATCCCAAGGAGTATCAAAAATTTTGATCATGAAGATAGCATGAGATGCCAGATACCTATTGACAGGCCAAGTGAGTGTTTGATCAAGGAAGGTAGCATAAAGATGCCTGATATCAAGTGACAGACTAAAATTTTAAATCCTCTAACAAGGTCACACCTAACAATGTGTTTGTAACCTTTCACAGGGTTGGCTCTTCACTGAGATCACTTCAGATGAGTGAAAACTTTGGTTTACTGGTCCCAAGTGATTTTTCCCTTAACAGGGTTTCCACATTAAAAATCCATGTGTCAATGTGTTTATGAGTCATTGCTTTAGTGTTTTGCATTACACATAGCTTAACTAGATTGATTGGTATACTCTAGATAATTTAGTGTCTTTCGGTAAATTAACATACTTCTATTCGGTAAACATACAGTATAAGGTTTAACAATGCATTTCGAGCAGTAGTAATTTGATAATTGTATTTGAAGGCATTCATCTTATAGGACTGAAGATAACTAGAAGCTTAATATTGTGGTACTAAGTTTTTGGGTTGATTATTGGAATATTTTGAGGCCACTGATTCACCCCCCCTCTCAATTATTACTAACAATTGGTATCAGAGCTTGTGTGCTTAGAAAGGGAGTTTAATAGCTCAAGCAAAAGATCACAAGATGAATAGATGAGATGTGCCCAAGTTGAATAAAGAGAAATTTGCATCATGGAAAAGAAGAATAAGACTCCACCTATTAGGTATTGTAAATGATATTATTCAATACTTATATATTGAATGTGTTGCCTAAAGGACTTCACACTCTTGAACAATTAAGAGTAAAGCATGAGCATAATTGCATGATGATAGAACTTGAATCATCACTCTCTGATGCTGAGTTTGAAGATGTCAAAACCTGCACTTCTGAAAAGCAAATGTGGGATAAGTTGATGCTGGTACATGGAGGAGATGCTAATGTACTAAGAGCAAAGGAAGAAATCCTACTAGGGAGGTTTGATGACCTAAGGATGAAAGAAGGAGAAAATATCACTTAGTATAGCTGCAGAATCAAAGAGGTAGTCAATGCTATCTGAGGAGTTGGAGGTGTACTTGAAGAGGAGACGGTGGTAAGTAAAATCTTAAGAACCTTATTGCCTATATATTCTATTAGAGTTTCTGCTATTCAAGAAATGAGAGCAGTTACAAACAACAAATTTACTCTAGATAGTCTGATTGGTAGAATGATTTCATTTGAGATGAATAAATTTGATAATAGTGTCTTACCATCTATAGAATCTGCATTCAAATCATCTTTAAAGATAAGTAACTCAAGTTATAGACATGTTGTTAGAAATGATAGTGACAGTGATAATGAGGATCAAGGACTTGATGAGATTGAAGCACTAATGGCTAGAAGATTGTAGAGAGGAAAAGGTAGATACAAAGGTAAGTTACCACTTGTATATTTCAATTTTAAAGAGGTTGGACACTTTGCTACAAGATGTCCAAATAAAATAAAAGATGAAAAAGGAAATGATAGATCATATGAGAAGAAGTTTGATAGAGGTGATAACACAGATTACTAGAGCAACCAAAAATTTGACAAAAGAGATACTCGAGACTACAAGGACTAAGGAAAGAAAGATTGTTACCTGGATGAGAACAGAGCTGATGACACTAACACTGAATCAGAAGAAGACATCGAGATGGTATTTGTAGCCATGAAGGATGATTCTGATGAAGATGAAGAAAGGTATGTAGAAACTGCACTCATATCTAAAGTTAGTAAAAATGATGTCTAGATCATAGATAGTGGCTTCACTCACCATATGACCGATGATAAACAAAATTTTGAGACTTTTTAATACTATAATGGTGGTTCAGTAAGAATGGGAAATGATACACCTTGTCCAGTCAAAGGTAAAGGAACTATAATGTTAAATAATCTGATCAAATGTGAAAATGCTTACTAGGTAAAAGGACTGAATTATAATTTGTTAAGTGTTTCAGAGCTGAACAATTCAGGTCACAGAGTAGCATTTGAAAATAAGAAGGCAAAGATATTCAATGAATCAGGAAGATTGATTGGTACCGGTGAGCAGACAAAAGGTAACCTTTTCTATCTTGATGACACTAACACCACTGTATAATGGCTAGAAATGAAGACATATGTTTGTGGAAAAAACTATTGTGTCATGTGAACTTTGACAATATGATAAAGATAAGCAACAAAAGGAATGTCAGAGGCTTACCGAGCATGACTAAGATCGAGCATATCATGTGCAAAAATTGTCAAAAAGGTAAGGTGACAAAGTCTAGTTTCAAGAGTAAAACCTATACATCTAATGCAATTCTAGAATTAGTCCATACAGATCTATGTGGACCCATGAGGACAAAGAGATAATATGGAGATAGGTATTTTATTCTCTTTGTTGATGATTATTCTAGAATGATGATAGTTATGTTCTTAAAAGATAAATCAGAAGTATATAAGATGTTTAAATGGTATAAAGCAATGGTAGAAAAACAAAGTGAAAAAAAATGAAATACTTAATGTTAGATATATGAGGGGAATTTACTTCAGATGAATTCACTAACTATTGCAATGAGCATGGAATTAAAAGACAGGTTTATGCACTGAGAACACCACAACAAAATGGAATTTCTAAAAGGAGAAATAGATCAATTATTGATTGTGCAAGAACATTGATGATTGAGAAAAGCATCACTCAAAATTTCTAGAGAGAAGTTGTCAGTACTGTTGTCTACATATTAAACAAAGTACAATTGAAGAAGGACACAAAGAAGACACCCTATGAGCTTTGGTATGGTTATACACCCAATGTATGTTACTTTAGAATCTTTGGTAGTCAATTTTATATTTTGAAGGATGATAGAAATGGAAAACTTGACTCCAAAAGTGATGAAGGTATCTTTGTAGGGTACTAAACCAAAAGAAAGGATTATAAATGTCTTAACAAGTCATCTAACAAAATCATTGAAAGTGAAAATGTGAAAATAGATAAATTTGCATAAAAGAATGATCAGGAAAGTAGAAAAGAACCAAAGGACTACAACAGGTTTGTTTATACATAACCTAACACTCTACCCAAGCAAGAGTGTATCGCTCCTAAGCAACAGAACATTGCACCCGAGCATCAAGCTACAATTACCAAAAATAAGGAAAATCCTCAAGATGATGTTCCGAACAATAGAGATGAGAATGAAGGTTAAGAAGATGTTCAAAATGATGAACACGGAGCTGAACCAAAACTTTCCAAGTATGTCAGAAGACATCATCCACATAATCAAATCATAGGAGACAAGAAGGCTGGAATAAGAACAAGAAGTAAGTCACTAAACACTAGATATTTACTTTGTGATTTTGAGCCTAAATATGTTAGCACTGCACTTAAGAATGAAGAATGGGTCAGTGCTATGAATGAAGAAATAGAATAGATTGAGAAGAACAATACATGGACACTAGTACCAAGACCAGATGACAAGAATGTCATCAGTACCAAATGGATATTTAGAAACAAGTTGAATGAGAATGGAGAAGTCACAAGAAACAAAGTAAGGTTAGTATGCAAGGGATGTGCACAAGAAGAAGGTATTGATTATGGAGAAAACTTTTCACCCATTGCTAGACTAGAAGGAGTTAGAATCTTACTTTCTTATGTTGCATTTAAAGGATTCAAGGTATACCAGATGGATGTCAAATTTGCATTCCTAAATGGAATACTGGAAGAAGAGGTATACATTGAACAAGCAGAAGGGTTTGTTGATCAGACAAGATAAACATGGTATGTAGACTACATAAAGCCTTTTATGGATTGAAACAAGCACCTAGAGCCTGGTATGAAAGACTTCACTCATATCTCATTAGCATAAAATTTGTTAGAACAAGTGAAAATAGCAATCTGTACTTAAAAGAAGATACCGATGGTAATATTCTGATTACTAAAATTTTTGTTGATGATATCATTTTTGGGGGAAATGAATTGTTATGCAAATCCTTTGCTAATGAAATGAGCAAGGAATTTGAAATGTCTATGTTTGGGGAGATCAAATTCTTTTTTGGTCTACAAATTATTCAACAAGATGCAGGCATATATATCACTCAGTCAAAATACATCAATGAAGTGCTAAAGATATTCAAGATGGAAGATTCAAAACTAGTTGGAACACCTATGGCTACCAGATGTAAGCTGACAAAATAAGAAAAATCTAATGAGTTAAATCAAACCTTATATAGATCAATGATTGGCAAACTGATGTATGTTGTTCATACTAGACCATATATAGCACATGCAGTTGGAATAGTTGCAAGATTCTCTGCTAATCCCAAAGAATCACATATGATTGCTGTCAAGAGAATTCTTAGATATCTAAAGAACACCAAGGACTATGGCTTATGGTATAAAAGAGAAGGAAAATTTGAGCTATAATTCTATACAGATGTTGATTGGGTTGGAAACATTGATGACCAAAAGAGCACAACTGGAGGAGCATTCTTCATGGGTGACAGACTTGTCACATGGATCAGCAAGAAGCAAGGATGCATCTCTTAGTCTACTATAGAAGCAGAGTATGTGGCTGCTGCTTCAAATTGCTCCAATATTGCATGGAGCAAAAAATTACTGGAAGGTATGAATATGAAGATTCTTGAACCAGGAATTATCTACTATGATAACACAAGTGCAATTAACATTTCTAATAATCTAGTCATGCATGCTAAGACTAAGTATATTTCTATCAAGTATCACTATCTAAGAGAACAAGTGAAAGAAAATGAGGTGACACTAGAATATGTTCAATCAAAGGAACAACTAGCTAATATTTTCACCAAGCCATTACCAAAGGATACATTTGAGTACCTGAGACAGAGACTAGGGGTCCAACCCTTGTCTATTGATTAGTATGTTGACTAGGAGGATGGCATCAGCCTACACATAATCTGAAGATCATTAATGTTGATGCAAAAATCAAAATGAACAGCAACAGATTCATATGTACACAATAAGATACAAGTATGCACCGATCACCAGAGACATTGTATTGTTGATGGATAGAGAAATTCAAGGAATATATTATGAAAAGGGATGGAACATGTTATAGATGATTTTTTGTTAGGCATTATTGTCAAAGGGAGAGATTATATCATTGTCAATCAGGGAGAGATTATTCCATTGTCATCAAGTGAGAGATATGATAAAGGGAGATATTATCTCATTGATCAGAAAAGATTATCCATAAAGTGAAGTTCTTGAGAATCAAAAGAAAGATTTAATCAATATTCAAAGGGAGAGAAGTAACAAAGGGAGAGAGTTCAGACAAAGAGAAATATTTTTGTAAAAAGAAAAAGAGTTTATCAAGAAGAGGAACAGTCAAGGCAGAGCACATATCAGAATAGAGATATCAGATGATACATCTATCCAGTGAAGGGGTTGAAGACAACCTTTCTGCAAGAAACAAATCTAAGATATTTTGAGCTCACTGAAATCCAGACATCTGTAATAGTTACATTAGGAAAGCTTGATGAAACTATTATATTTCATATTGTATTAATAATAGTATAGTATGATAATGTAGCATGTTTCCATCAATGCCAAAGGGAGAGATTGATGACATGTAACTGATTGAATGTTTGAAGATGTTAAGTTGATCACCGAAATGCAGAAGGATAATGCAAGACATTAAATCAGTTAATGGATTGTATTTTCATTGATGTAAACTTGATATAATCCAATCAATTATAATCAAAGTTTCAAAGACTTCAGAGAATCAGAGAGATAAATATTATGCTTTCAATAATGCATAAAAGACAAGCATTCACTATGTGACTTCTAACACCGACGGTCAGTGGAACCCGATGGAAAAAGATCACCGAAAGTCAAGTCACAGTGATGCCTGAGATAGAACACCGACGAACATTACTGATGAGTAGAATCATAAGCATTATCGATGAGCAGAATCACAAGCATAACCGATGGCTAGAAACATAGTGTAAACTGATGGAGAATCCCAATGAGAACTGAAGTGTTGACCAAAGCTATCAAAGAGTTAAACATCAAAATTAACTTGAGTTCATAAACGACAAAATATATAGCTGATAGAGCTAAATATGGACTTAACTAGTAGTTATCTTTGTTTTCATCAACAAGATAAAGTCAGAGATAAGTAAAGGATTTAAAGTTGTTTTGTCTAGTTGGCAAGATCTCTGGGAGATAAAACATGAGTTTTGATTTAAATCTAATTGACGAGAATTGTGGATCACGCCAAGATCAAGAAAATCAAGAACCTAACAACGGTGATATCATGTCTATAAAAGAGACAACTTAATTCATTACGAATAGAGTGGGTGAATGAATGAAAAGAGGACGCTAAAGAGAAACTGATGAAGAGGAGCTTCATACAGTCCTGATTAATCAATCTGAGGAAAGAGCTAAAGTTTTATGTAGATACTGAGCAACAGAGCACAACATCACTGAGTAGAAGTAAAGTGGAGCAAAGGTATTAATAGATATATATTGATCATATTAGTTTAATGAGATTACAATAGATCTAAAAATCTGCAAGTATAAGTTGTATATGTGAACAAATCATACTATTTTAAGTTAACCATTGATTCGGAAAGTTTCTTAACCGATCGAGATTTAAAGATCATTTCTATATTGAGATACATCCCAAGGAGTATCAAAAATTTTGATCATGAAGATAGAATGAGATGCCAGATACCTATTGATAGGCCAAGTGAGTGTTTGATCAAGGAAGGTAGCATAGAGATGCCTAATATCAAGTGATAGACTAAAATTTTAAATCCTCTAACAAGGTCACACCTAACAGTGTGTTTGTAACCTTTAACAAGGTTGTCTCTTCACCGAGCTCACTTCAGAAGAGTGAAAAATTTGGGTTACTAGTCCCAAGTGGTTTTTCCCTTAATAGGGTTTCTACGTTAAAAATCCATGTGTCAATGTGTTTATGAGTCATTACTTTAGTGTTTTGCATTACACATAGCTTAACTGGATTGATCGGTATACTCTAGATAATTTACTATCTTTTGGTAAATTAACAGACTACTATTCGGTAAACATAGAGTATAAGGTTTAATAAAGAATTCTGAGTAGTTGTAATTTGATAATTGTGTTTGAAGGCATTCATCTTATAGGGCTGAAGATAACTAGAGGCTTAATATTGTGGTACTAAGTTTTTGGGTTGATTATTTGAATATTTTTTAGGCCACTGATTCACCCCCCTCTTAGTTATTACTAATAGTGCAATCATATAAAATTATCCAACATGAAGCCACAAACACATATCTATGACCGCAATGAAAAAGAAAAAGTACAAATCTATCACCAACAGAAACACCAGACTGAAAGAAAACATACTAACAACTGAAAGAAATTGTTTTTGGTTGACGCAAGATTGCTTAGATCCTAAGATGCTCCTGCATTAATGCATAATATAGAAGCATACAAGTTATCTGACAGAATTCCTTAGAGTTAAAATGAATAGCTTCAAAGATGGAGGTATGCTTGTCATTTCTAGAGATATGAGATGTAATTTTAAAGGCTTTGAATGTGTCACACTCTGATGTTGGATTTTGGTAGAAGATTTATGGAATTATGGTGTCAAAAGTTACATGTCAATATCTCGAAAATTTAAATCTATTCAATCTAAATCAAGGAGGAGCCTTTCAAATTCATAGGAACTTTTCTTTTTGTGCTTCCAGAACTTGATCTGATCATGTGGTATTGTCATCAGTCTTCACACCTAGTTGTATGTGGAGACAACACATTTTCATTGGAATTAAAAATCCAAGCAATGATTGATGTATGATTTAAATCTCTCCCATGCTTATACAGATATTTGATGTAAAAATATAATTTAAATTCATCTTAATACATAAAGATAATATATAGAGTGGTTGGTTTAATCCAGATCATTTATTGAAAACTTTTACCTTCGAATGTGTTGGGACTCAAAAAATGATCAAAAAATTTCTTTGATAACCAGTGTGACATATAGTGTGCAAGGAGGGATTCATGCTTTGGTTGATTATTTAGAACCTTATATATTTGTTCTATTGCATTAATGCTCTTTTGTAATGATAGAATTTAAAATCTTCTCAAGAAGGACTGACAAGGATGTTAAGGATTTCATTTTCCAATTGAATAAAGAGACATATGAAAGCTTACTTGCTTCAATTTTAGAGTTTGCAAACCCCTTATACAAATTCATAAATGATTTTGAAATTCTCACAGAGCAAAAGACTCATCAAAGCCATATCACAAAAGGCATTGTGGACATATCAGTTAGCACAAGACAATTTACATCAAAATTTTAACAGTGATGAAACACATATGGCTCTCATTAAAAATACATGGACAGTCTCAAAGAGGACTTAACATTCACCGAAAGGCAGTATGTTGAATAAAATAATACATGCTTCATTGAAATGTTTTGAAGGATATATCGATGGAATCAAAGGAAGCTTAATCAAAAAGGAAATGCATCAATTAAAATAACAAGTCAAATAAGGGAAAGAAAAGTTAATTGATACCTAAAAAGTGACTTCGACTAATTATGTCAAGAGTCCAGTGATAGAAGCATCGAATAAAAAGGAATACCTAGCAAAATAAATAAAGCTTGAGAAAATTTAATATTTTAATCGATA
This sequence comes from Thuja plicata, assembly GCA_018584345.1. Lineage (NCBI taxonomy): Eukaryota > Viridiplantae > Streptophyta > Pinopsida > Cupressales > Cupressaceae > Thuja > Thuja plicata. Next base: position 6,992,337 of record MU228154.1, on the reverse strand, counting down.
AGTTATATATCAATAAAGATAGCTATGAGTTTCTCCAACAAGATCATTGGATAAAAGAGAACTATGGGAAACATAAATACAAGCTGAGCGATGATGTAATTTTATCTGAAAAGGGTTTTTTCGAATGAAAGACTTCAACGTGCATCTAAAAGACCATCGAAAAAAACAAAGTTTCTAACAAAATGGAAATAAATTAAGCGAATGCATATTTTAGCCAAAATGACATATCGAAGGAAGTATTGTAAGTTAATCGATACATTGATCTTAATGATTTTGATGTCAAATCCATCAATGCTAGGAAAATTAACACAAGTAAACTAATTTATAGAAATCCCATACATGGGACAATTTGAACCATGCATTTATGACCGTTGCATTATAACCTCTCTATAACTGATAACGGTAGCTTAAAATCTGGGTCGTGCTAACGCTCAGAGGCAGAATTCAAAAATAGTTAAATTACAAATGATTGCAGGAGAGAAACAAGTAAGGTTTTTTAATTCTCTCTAATTTCTCTATCATTTGAATCATGGATCCATCATCTTCTCGTAAACCTACAGCTAAAAAAATAGAAAGATATTTCACAAACCAATCCAGCAGAAGAACCTAAGCCCAAAAAAAAAAGATAGAGAGAAGATTCCTTAAACTTGATCTGTTGGGCCAATTCCCACAATCTGCATAGAGGTCAAAGATGATTAAGCTGGGTGGGGAAGGATTAGAGGATAAATGAAAGGAATTAGGTGATATTTGGAACAAAAAAATATTTATGTATCTAATTTGAAGGATGATTATTCTACCCTAGAGAGTACTTACAAAAGATGGGTACTTCCTATGCACAGACCAAATGATGGAAGAAAACTTTGGATAATTGATGATAATGATAAACCTCCTTTTGATGTAGCATTATTCCATCCATATGTTGGTTACACTTACTTCTCAGTTGGACATGTGTTTGGAATTGAGGCTCCTCCTTTGATGGATGTAGTGGCTATGGTTGTAACAATGGATATTCAATCCAAACATGCATGATTCTTTGATTATGCCTCCTATATTGCATTTCAGATTAATCATGACCTAGAGAGAATCAGGAGTGATTTTAGTAGTTATTATTTCAAATACTATTCCCTTCTCATGCACATGTTCTTATACATTGGTAAGGAGAATATTTTTTGGATGGATAATTTTCCAATTAGGGAATACAACATACAGGGCATATGCCAACCAATGTATATGTGGTTAAAAATATGGGATCAGAGGTCAACCTAGTCATAGTACTTATGCTTTGAAGAATACTTTGTCAAACTATTGATGAAATTGATGGGAAAACCCTATGACTACACTCTATCTATGGAAATTAAAAGGTTTCTTAGGCCAAGGGACTTTGATAAACAAAGCACAATGGACCATAATTTGGGTTACTGTTATGATTTCATTGATTACACAAGGATAAGGGTATATGGATTTGAGGGGCATCCTTATGATCTTCCTAAGACTGATCCAAACAAGATATCACATCTTGAAATAATAAGGCAATTGGCTGCATCTAATGCATTACATTTAATCACATATGGAAAACACTCAATCTTTCCTGGGTTCTTTTCTTTTGGATATTTTGTGGTGAAGAGTAGGGAGAGTTACGATCTAACTGACTCTAAATTGGATTACTACCATTTGTCAACTAGTAAACCTAGAGTAATTTCAACCCTGAAGGATATATACAAAAGGATAAAGTTTCACAAAAAACTTTGTTCTTATTAACACACTCCTATAGTTATGGATGATTTGATTCAAAACTAGGAGGTGGAAGAGTCTTTGAAGAGAATGAACACATAAATTAAGGTGGAAATAGCTTACGAATAGAATGTGAGAAAAGGTAAAATAAATTTACAAGTGTTGAGGAATATTACTAATCTATTAGTCAAGGCTAACAGGTTTGTGATGTGTAAATGTTGTACCTGCAAGAATGTTGCATAGAGCCACTCAATAACTCATTATATCATTGGTTAGTAAGATCAATTCATTAAAATCAATATAAAACCACATGAAATTGAATTATTATTTCCTAGTCATGAAGATTGTAATCTAATTGAATTTTTCTCTCAGAATTAGCATATTAGATTATTGAATTGACAATCATGGAATGGACACTAGTAGAATTGGCACCTTATTTCAACCAGAAATTGGTCTAAGTTTCTACCAATATTGGTCGAATGATCCACAAATTGCTTTGTCACTATTTTTCTAGTCGTACTTTCGACACATGGTGGATAAGGTTGAATGTTCTATGCCAATATTGGTCAAAAGTGGTAATTGAAATTGGCCAGCCCTAAATGGTGGTTTTGACCAAAATTTATCGAAGTGTTTGGCTTGTTTGACCATGATGCTCAAAAGTTTTGACACAAAATGGTCGATATGCAGAGCAACCTGCCTGGCAGTTTTGACCAAACTTCATCGAAGTGTTTAGCCCATCTGACCTAGAAGCCATACCTGCAACAAAACATTTTGACATAAAATGGTCGATATGTAGACCAACCTGTCTGAGGGTTTTGACCAAAATGTGTCAAAATGCTTAGCACATCTGACTAGGATGCCAAACCCACGACGAAATATTTCGACACAAAATGGTCAAAAGTTTGACCAAGAAGAAATGTTGCAAAAAAAACACCTAAAGATAAATATCTAGAGTAATCACCAATGGCATCCTGGTCACTGATTAGTCTATATATTTATCTTCAGGTGTTACTTTGCATTAATATATATTTAGATGACAATTTTAAAAAATACAATGCAGGTTGATATGTAACAAAGAAAAACATCAAAAATAGACCAATCATTCAACATCCAAAAATTTTAGAGACTGAAAAAGTTACAAACCATGAAGCAAGCTATTCAAGATCTGAGACAATCCTAACTAGCCATCACCTTGAGCTTTTATGTAGCCTATAACACACAAAATGTTCTTTGCTCACATGTTTGTGGAATTCATAAAAATTGTAATTCATAGAAATTGAGTAATATGTAATAGAACATAAATCTGATACTTGTAATGCATATCCACACCAAACCAAGGTGTTCTTAAACATGTTGTAGAAGATAAAAATCATCCCCTGCCATCCCACCATCCCCATCTCTGGAACACCATGGAAGAAACCCTCCTATTGTCTTACCCAAATACTTGAGAAAATAATATTACCCTCTCTATCCCTCATGCATAGTGATGCATTTAACTATTTTTATATAATATTAAATACCCCTTTGCAAACTCTGATTTCATATTGTCTATTTAATGATCCTCCAAGAACTCAGACAGCCATAAGAATTGAGTCATATGTCATGGAACATGAATCAAATGCTTGTAAATGCATATCCACACTAAACCAACCTGTGCTTAAACATGTTGTAGAAGATCTATGAATAGATCCCAACCATATAAAAATAAATATATATGAATTAGAAAAGAGTCTCCAAGAGTTATCAAATTGCAATCAACTGTGACTACTTTGTTAATCCCCAAGTTTTGTTGATGATTAGTGACCAACACTTAGGCAGTTTTAGTTGGTTATCACTGTGGCCAAGCTAAAAATATTCAAGGCCAAGCAATATTGCCAAGCAGGAATATAGGTTTCCGAGTTCCATCATGCCAAGCCTAGTAGAATACTTAAGTGTCGAGCGATAGAGATGTTAAGTGCCGAGAAGAATAGTTTTTGCATATATGTCAGGATTGATTCAAACTTTGAGGTAAAATGTTCAGGCCAACTGGTATGAGCTTTTAACATTTAATGTTAAGGCCGACTTGGCCGACATATGTAAGCATTTAATATTTATCTATGGAGTTATTTACACATTTAATTATTTTATCCTATGCATGGCATGGAGCCAATTAGAAAATTGGAATGCCTTGGAGGCATAAATATTAGATCTTGATTGTTGATCTAGATCTCGCCAACAGATCTGTAAAGACATATAAGATTGCTTCTAACCCTATTATTAAGAAGATATATAGAGAGAAGGGTTGTGTGTTCATGAGAGATGAAAAGTGAGTTATTTTGAGAAGAAGCATAGATCAAGCAGTGTGACAGGGCAGTGAATAGCAGAGAAAAGACATATTAGATTGTGAGATCACATAAGGTATTGGAAAGAGAAGATCTGTCATCAACATTTGAGTGCATAATGAAGGATCACTACTTGAAATATTCTAACAGGTGTATCAGGTGAAATATCTTAACAGAGTGGTTCTAATAGACCTAATTTAAATCTCTTAGCCAAGTGCTTACTGTTATGCCCTGCATACCTGTCCCTACATTTTGTGTGCAAAATGTTGGGTCCCCTCTTTTTTCTTTTGGCTCTTGCCTTGTTTTCTCTTTTCCTTTATTTCTTTTGTTTTCTTCTCCGGGTTTTCCTTCCCGCAAGGTTTTTTTTTTTGCTTTTGTCTTTCGTGTCTCCGGGACCCAGTCCCGAAGTTGGTTGTTTCCTTTCTAGAGCCATATTTCAAACTCCTGGATTCTCCGCCATGATGTCTCCTTCTTGTAAGGAGATATGGTTGTTCATAATCCCTGGGCCCGAAGTCTGGAGGATCGCCTATTCTGAAGTTTGTGAGAAAGAGGGTAACTTGCTTTTTACTTTGGGTATAAATAAGATTTACATTTCACTTTTAAAGTTACCACAATTAAAACACTTAGAGTTTTCAGAGTGATTCCTTGATGATTTAAAGTGCGATTAAGTGTGAATTACTCTGAGCTTAATGGATAACTACAAGTTGATTTTTGGTAGTTGTTCGTGAGCATTGGAGGTCAAAGTTGTTACAAAGCAGTCCTAGTGCCTCCTCTCTTTTCCGTTATTTGGATTCCCAGGTAGGTCTTCTGGTTTCTACCTTCATTTTGTTTGTTTTGGTTTTGTTTTTTTTTGGTTTGTCCTCATTCTGGTTTTTGTGTTTCCTGCTTTTGGTTTTCCACCCGTTGGTGGGTTGGCTCTACCAGAGGGTTGTCTGTCCTCTGCGCAGGTATAGGATAATGTACATTTTGTATTTTGGGTCTTGGTAGCTGATGTACATTGTATTTATTTTGTTTATACTGTGAATGATGTATATTTTTGTATATTGCATGTATATATGCTTTGGCCCTTGGCCCTCCTATATTTTATGTATATATGCTCTGTATATCCATCTAAGCTCACAAATTCTTCACGCTCTATCAATTATTTTGGCTTCCTGAGGTCGATCTCGTCGAGACGGAGTCACCACAGTTTGAACTTGGCACCTCACTAGTTCAAACCATGGTGGATTTCTCTCTCCTCCATCGCATCACCATAATGGCAGGCTTAATTTCCCATGGGTGGGCATTCAAACCATGTCCCATCTGGCAATAAATTCCCCCATGTCAGCCCACTTGTCACCATAAATGTCTTTATGCCGCCTGCCATCTTACCACGTGCCAATGCACGTCAACCAAAGTACAGCTTCTTTCTAATCACAATGGCAATGGCTAGTTTGTCCAGACTCCAGACCTCTAGCGGGACCTTTTCTTCTGATTCTCCTTGCCACCTTATCAATACGCTCTGGAATGATGAGTCATGTTCATTCTAGTTACTCTAAAAATTTTGATACATGTACTAACACTTGTTTGACAGGTGCGGGTTGGTGAAGAATCTCCCAGAGATATAATTTATGTTTATATATGTCCTGATGGTTCTCTGGTCTTGCAGGTTGCGGATAGATTGATTAAAAATATCTAACAATTTTTCCCCTCCTAATAGTCTAAAACTACCTACCACCTCTACCCAAGTAGCTACAAAGTCAAAGATTGAAAGAATGTTAGCGAAGCTGCCTTTGACCTCCAAGTATCTGAAGGTCAAAGGTATTGTGGGGGCCAAAATAGACTCCAAAGTTCAGGAAATAACAGATACGGATCTTGGGACTTGGGCTGAATTAAAAAGTTTAATCCATGCCACTTACAGGTTAAAGGATGAAGGAGACAAGATTGGCCACTTGCTTAGCTACCTCCAACATCATAAAGGCTGTGAACTTTCCATGTGTGGTGTAGTCACCAGAACTAATAAGGCAGCTAGCAGTACTATACAATGCAACCACTTGAAAAGTTCTACTTATGGATCCCTGGCCACTACAATATCCCACCACAATTGTCACATTGGATGCTCCCACCTTTGCTTCTGAGTCAGGAATTCCTCAGTTCAAAGGGTCTGCCGTCATCACAGGGCCAAATCATTGGAAGAATTTGGTGAAGCCAAAATCATTTCCCTGCAACACCTCAACAGTCAGTGGTTGAAGTCTCCAAAGCGAGACTACAAAAGAATGAAGTTGGAAATTCCCCGCGGGGATTTCAAGGAGCCCATTCAAGCGGGCATCATATTATTATGTAGGATCTTTGGATGGCCCCATGCCTGGGAATTCTTAGTGTGGATGTATTATTTCATGTATTGCATCACAACACACAACAAGACCTTCAACTGGGCTGCTATTATATCTAACCATGTGGATACACAGATGAGGACCATCACCCAGAATTCCTAATTTTACATGACATCATATGTGTTGTGGGTATTGGCACAGCAAAGGCTGGCTTTTCAAAGTTTGGGAATAGCCAGGGAGCTCAGGAACGGTCCAGGGCAAGTCACACCATGGGATCATTATCCCCAACTACAGTGGGAGCTTAGTTTCCTAAACTTCTGCCAGGTAAATGACACCTTCATTTACCACAATATCTTAACACTTACTCAGGATTTCGAGTACCACCTCTCATAGGTAGCAATGACTCTGGTCAACTCCTATGGCCAGTATTTTATTCAATTCTAGCATCATACCTACATTAGGGTGACAGGCTTCAATGGGAGGCCCTATCTTTTTCCTCGATATTGTGGGGATAGAATTATTCTCTTAGATTTTTGTAGATAGATGATGGATCTGCACACCTTCTTCACATTGAAGAAGGTTTTCAATGTCCCTTTCTATTTCTCTTGTGAGAATTATACATGCAGCCTCACGGCGGCTCAGGAGGCAGACAATGAATTAAAGATCTTGGGGTTGGTTGAATTCAACTACGCCCAGAGAAATTATGATCCCCGTGGCAAGATTGCCACAACACTACCTCGAGCGTCCCGCCGCATAAAGAGGATATTAAAAATTTCTGGGCCAATTTCCATGATAATTTTGATCTCTGGGCCCAAAAACATACAAGGATGAGCAAAGGGCTCATGGAAACACTGGACCTTCAGACTTTCCTAAAGGGTTACAAAGATGGTGGATAGCTGGAGGATCCAGCATACAAGGGATAGGGACTGGATAAATTATACCTCCCTCCAGTGGATTGGGCCACTCCGGAGGATTTAACAATTCAAGCAGTATGCCACCCCATCATAGAGGCAAGTCATAGATTCTTTTCCTGTGTGTGCCCCAAGAGCACCCAAAATAAATCAACGATCAAGAAGACCATTTCCTCTTCTGTCGGCGCTGGAAATTTTTCATCCGCCACGACCGCTGAAACAAGTATAAGTAAAGGAAAAGAGAAAGAGGGAGTCCAAGTGCCCAAGGCACCTCCTCAGATTCTCACCCTTTTGATGGCCCAACTGCATGAGAAAATGGAACTGACAAAGCTGGCTAGCAAGAAAATTAGCATGCAAGTATCTGTCGGCCTCCCGATCACTCCAATGGCACCTGCTCCCCCGGTGGGGTCCCCTTCATTGGTAGCAATGATGAACAGACAGACTTTCACTGGGGCAGATTCTACCAACATTCTAGATACTGGGGCTTCACTCATAAGGAGAAAGAAAACAACTGTGACACCTACACCAAGCATCACCCCTAGTATGCCCTAGAAGCCCCCATTAGATGTAAGTTTGGACTCTCTTGAATTGGAGGATATTTTAGACTCCTCTCCGCCACATGATGATTTTGATGATACCTTCTCGATAGAGGAGCTTCTAGAGATTTAGTAGGGTGTTAGTCATGTGGTGGAGGAAATTGAAGCTCAGGATAAAGAAGTCCTTGTAGAAGAAGAAACTCCCATAGAAAAGGATACATCAGAGCAAGAGACTCAGAAAGAAACCCAAACAGAACCTGAGCAGGGAAGAATACCGATCTAGGAGACCGAGGATATACCAAGGTAGCCCACAAATGAGAAACCAATGGTCAGAGAACCTAGACCCGAGGGAAAAACCATACCTCCAACCATCACGCTTCAGGTGCCTTTGGTAACTCCAGGTGAACAAGTGCTTTGGAGTACTTTCGGTGAGGTAGTAACGGTGGCCGCCTTGTTAAACTTTGGCCAGCAACCTCACCCACCTCCATAAGATGTCTCAGTGGAGGAGAATATTGTAGTAGATGAGGCCAATGAGGCCTAGAAACAATAGCAACAAATAGACCAAGAGGTCCCAGATAAGGAAAACAAAGAAACTGTTGATACCACCAAGGAAGACGAAGTCCCTAAAAAATACAGAGACTAAGACCAGGGAAAAGATCACGGGTGATATTGCAGAGGATGCCAGCATGGTGAAAAATATCAAGGATTCCAGAGAATAGGAAACAAGAAAAGAACAAGAACAAGGAGAACCAGAACAGGAGCAAGAAAAGGAGCCTGAAGATAATGTACACTTTGTGAAAGTGCCAATGAATTTTGAAAGGGATCCTAATGAACAGATATTGGTAGCAAGGCTGTCCCAGCCACCCCAATGGCTGGTAGAATCTAAGAAGAGGAAAGCCCCGGTGGAGGCCACAAGTGCTCCACTCTCATTGGCTGAGATGATGGCTAGGAATGCCAAGGTAAAGAAGCCCAAGAAGGTACGGGTTGTCCATACTCTCTAGACCAACCCAGCAGGCAGTACCATTGTGGTTATCACAATGCCCCCAACAAATACAGATGCAGGGGCCATAAGGCCTAAAGACTATAATATAATAGAGGTAGAATTAGGGAATAGAGATAAGCAAGGCAAATTGGACTTGCTGAAAGAGGCTACCAAGGCGATAGAGGCCCGGTTCATAAAGCAGGGCCAGAAGCTGCAAGAGGAAAGAGAAACAAATGACAATCTCTTCACACTTTTGGAAGAAATAAAAGTGCCTTTAGCCGAAGTCCACCCTGGAACCCCCTCTTTTGGATCATCGCTTGCACAGGGCGATGTGGACTCTCTACGCATAATGAAGAAGAAAGTGCAAGAAGTGGATGGGTGGGCAGCCGAACAAGTAACAACGATGAGAGAATTTCTAGTGGCGTCCCTCTTGAACCTCTTCAGGGTTGATCTTGTCCTCAGCCATGTGAGATGCTCCGCTCAGATATGGGAGCAAGACTTGGAAAAATATGAGAAGTTGAAAGTCAGGTTGGAAGAGATCCGCAACCTTGGCGAGGAGGTTGCCACAAAGTCTAGTATTTTGGGAGAAGAATCATATGATTCTCTCCAAGTCCAGTACTCCACACTTGCCCTCAAAATTGAGGTTTGCAAGGAACTGGTTAAGACCTTAAAAGAGAAGCTGACAGTTGCCTGATATCCCTTGGGTTTATTCAAGACATTCATGGTTGGGGTATCACAAGTTGATCCCTACACCACTGGAACATGTACTCCAGAGGACTATGTCCTTAGCAAGTTTGACGAGCGGATGGAGTTCCTGTATCTGCCAGCCGGAGATTTTGACCAGGGAAGGTTTTCTATATTTTCAAAGACCATGATTCGGCCACATGATGCCATCAAAATGGTGGATGAATTCCAGAGCAGGGTCAGAGAAGTTGAGGATACATTGGAGGCTATCTGCAGCCGGTGGAATAGCATCCAGAGTGTAGACAATGAAAGCATAAGCCAAGTGTTGGAAGCTTTGGTAAAATCATAAAGTAATAAAATTCTCTAGATTCCAGAAATCCAACCAACACCATGTTTTGTATTCCTTATTCTTTTGGAAAATAAGTTCCTAGATCCTAGAGTTCTGGATCCCACATTTTTGAATTCTTCACATGACCCGTGTCTCAGTTCCCAAAGTCGACCGGTCAATTCCAGGGCAGTTAATGAAGGTTGTTAGAAAATGGCTAACTACAACAAGGCACGTCAGCTCGACAGGAGGTTTCTGACAGGTGGTCTTCCCAAGGCGCCGCTTCAAAGATACACCTAGTGCATCAGGGATAGTGAGCCACCCTCCCATTTATGAGTCATATAGCCTTGATCCCTGAGGGATCAGATTTCTTCTCTCTCCTTCCAGCTCTCTTCTCTAGGCTGATTCTTCCACTCCACCTCTCTTGTCTTATTCTTCTGACATGTCAGGCCTTTTTCATCTAGAGGTCTTTTATAGAGTGGTACAGGTAGTACCAGCCACCGGATACTATATTATATTGTAAAGTGTAAAATAAGTTAGGGTTGGGTTTAGGTCAAGTGATGTGTATAAATAATAAGTCTGACCTCATTCCAAGGGTCAGAAAAATTGATGATTTTGCAGTCCATAGTTAATAGCAACCTAGTTTCTTCATTTCTAAGTTGCAGAGCTCAATGCTCCATAGTTTTAAGCTTTTAGTAGTTAAATACTCCCTGGAAGTTACCATTGTATCATGCACCAGTGCTTGCTGGAAAGATGTTAATGAAGAAGGAAGGGTTCCCTCAATAATGTTGTTGGCACTCTATCTTCTGGGTTAACTATATTTTATGCTTTGTGTTCTTCATGTCCTTTGCTCTGATACTTAAAGTAGATTAACGACATCCTTTCCTTTGCTACTGATAAAATATGAACTGATGGTTGTATATTTCTTTGGTATTTAGTGTAGTGTGTTAGAGCATTGTTGATGTTTTGAATATTTAGCATAACTATAGGTAGATGAAATACTTCTAACTCTGCAATATCTTTTTAAGTTTTTTTTATAAGTGAAAGCATGCTTGGAGGAAACCCCACTTAACTAAATCCCTAAAGTGGACGAGTTGAAGATAACCAGCTATCCCCCTCAAACAAAATAGTCACATCTCCCAACTGAGCCCTGCACTATTGAGACCAGACTCTCACATGCTTGGAGGCTCAGGGAATCTCACTTCCCTGGAAAACCTTTACAGGCAAATTTGGTCGGTAACCCGGTACCCGGTGACAACTTACCTCTGTTGGCGAACCTAGTCACAAAGTCCCATCAATAGAAACTGGCGCTAGAAGGAGGGCATGACTCATTCCCCTCTTAGGATTCAGATTTTACACCGCTTGAGGGTTCCCCAAGCCATAGTTTTAGGATTGAAGCCTTCAGTTGGATTGGTTCATTCTCTCCAACGAGATTCAAAAGAGTCCTTAGATCAGCCCCCAATCCCAAAAGGTTTGTCAAACTTGAGCCCCCTGCTCGAAAGAAATGGACCTAAAAAGTCAAGCCAACCACCATTGTTTGGGGATCTAGCATACCACAGAATACCCAAGCCTCCCAAATGATCCCAGGGATTAGTGTTCAACCTAGTCAAAATCCAACTCCCCCAATGGCTGCATATTTCATAAATATTGGGTCCCCAATGGGAACTTTTTCGGGTGTAACCAATGATTTACCCTCACAACCAGAAAATATTTGTCCATGATATGAGCACCTAGGCTCATGAACCACAGAGGAACACCTGCAGGCATACAAAGATGCCATGAACCGACACCAGGTCCAACATCAGGATGTTGCGACCCAGATGTTCCCTCTATCCCTGGGATAGAATGAATTAAACTGGTACCTCAATCTTCCTACCAACTCCATTAATAGTTGGCAAGACATGGAAGATGCCTTCCTGGTTGCCTTTCGCATACACATGGACCCAGCGTGGTCCCACAGCTAGTTCATTTCTATCAGGAAGGAACTGAATGAACCCCTCACAGCATTTAACCACCAGTTCCAATACACACTGATGTAGTGCACAGGTCTCTTCATCCCATCTGTAGAAGTGACTATTCAGACCTATCTTAATGCGATGGACCCCTTCGTTGCTACTCTTCTTTGGAGAACTACCGTCCCGGGCGACCGGGATACTTTGGTGAAAGTTAACAACCTAGCCTTAGAATTGTCCCACGGCGTCAAAAAATCCCCGGGTAGGATTGGGTAGAGTACGCCATTCAACATGATCCCCAATGGAACTCCTTACATTGGGGGATATAAACCCAATTTGGCAATGGGTACCCCCGTGATGGCCATGAATCCCCCGCCCGGTACGTATATCCATCGCAGACTTAGACAATACTGGGTCTAGAATCTTTTCCTTGGAACCAGCCGCAGTAGACACCATCACCACAAACACAACCATTGAGAGTGCCCTTCTTCCAGTCATCCACGGCTAGAGGGTTTTCGCCCTTGACTCTGGAAAATACTACTGCTTTCCCAAGGAACAAACAACAATCGTCACATTGTGATGCAAACACACAGTTGACCGCCGAGGTTGAATCCCTCTGGTGAATGTTGTCCACCCTGAATATGGACATCAGTCAACTGAAGGCAAGGTCTTATGCACCCTAGAACTCTAATTCCCAGAGAGGGAATATTTTCTCCAACCAATGAAACAACAATGCCAGAGGGAGAAATTTTAACAATGGGCCTCGGCCCAACCAACAACAATGGAACAACAAAGAAAACATTAGAGGTCTGCCTCTAAACCAAAATGCCAATCAGAGTGGTGCTAGACCATCCCATTTAAATCCAGTCATAGACTTCCAACCCATGACCAATTGGTGTAGATTGCATGATAGAGGCTCCGACAATGAGGTAAACTGTGCCACGCTGGAGAAAGTCATCATGATTTCCCAGCTAGACAGACAACAGGAATTTGATCCTACTTCCCCAGAGCCTCCTTTCCAAGAGCCCACTCATGGTGCATTCACCTGTGAGACTATCTTCTTTGGAACCGCTAGAGAAGATGAAGAAGAATCTAAACTGCAAGGATTCTTTGACGAGTCGATTCTAGCCTTTGAGGCCAATGCCTTCACCAACCCATGGACTCCTTACAACACTTAGATCTAGGCTAGTAAAGGACCAATTTACATGCCAACACCTCCTAGGGACACTCCTCCCTAGGACAATACGATCGACTGACCTGTCACTCCAAAAGGTTCTAGCTCTAACCAAGCAAAGGACCCAGCCGAGGGAAGCCACCAATTCTTGGGAGGAAGGTTTGATATCATGAAGGTGTTAGAACAAAGAACCACCCCCATGACCTTGATGGAGGTTTTACTAAACTGTCCCAAGCAGAAGAAGTCTCTTTTAAAGCTCTTGGGGAACTCAGAAGCTGTCAGTCGCCCACCCAAGACTGTCTTTTTCGAGGATGCCAATGCGGCCATCTTCCAGGGAAATACTGAAGATCCTCCATTCCTACTAGGCCTGAACATACAAGGAAAAAACATACACAACTACCTAGTAGATTTTGGGGCTTCGGGAAACATCATGCCCCTATCCATATGCCAGAAGCTTAGATTCCAAACCACCCCATCTAATGGTGCAGTAATCCAACCGGATAAAACTGCTGTGAAAATAGTGGGTGAATTGAAGAATGTCTGGATACAGCTCATCCAGGACCCCAGAATAGTCAGCACAATCGATATCCAAGTGGTGGACATCCCAAAAACTTATGGGATGTTATTAAGTTAGAATTGGTCTAAGTCCCTGAACGGATAATTTTTGACCAACTTCTCCCACTTATGGCTCCCTTGGGAAGGAGAATCAAACAAGATCCAGGTTGAAAGTGAGCCCTGGATGAAAAAGGCCATCACCAAAGTTGAAAGGGTTAATGAGGTCTTATTCTCTGAGACTTCCCTTGGGGGTGTACCAACCCCTTGAAATCTTAATGTTTGATTTCACCCGCAGGGAGGAACCCATAGTTCTGCAGAGAACCCAGGACCTAGAAGAAAAATTGAGGGTTGAGGTTAACTCTCAGGGTGCCATAGTGACCCCTACCATACTCTTGTTCAACACTTGGTGTCAGGTACATTACCAGAAGCACTTAGAGCTAGAGTGTGAGCCTTTTATTTCTGTCTCTACTCGGCACATTGACGCCCTCTGGAACAAAGAGCATGCAGCTGATTCCCTAGAGCCCAGTATTCCTACTAGGTTCACTCCTTTAGTTGCATTTCTCTAGGGATCTCAACCCCAAATCCCTCCATAGGTAAACCTCACCCATGTACCATCAGTGCTAGAGGAAACTCCTCCAAGTCTCCCAAAGATAATCCAAAGACTACTCCATCTTCCTAGCTCCAGATGACAAATGGTGATTTGTGGACCCTTAAGTTCGATGGGTCCCAATCCAAACAGGGCTGTGGGGAAAGAGTAGAATTAATCAACCCATGGGAGAAATCCTTCCTTACATCCTACAAGCTACAATTCAACTGCACAAACAATGTCACGGAGTATGAGGCCTTGGTCCTTGGACTCCTATTTTCATTAAGGAAGGGAATCTCTCACCTCCAAGCCCTGGGTGATTTAGATTTGATTGTCAAACAAGTCCAGAGTCAATACATGTGTCATGATAAGAGGCTGGTTGTATACCACAACCAAGCATGGAGCCTTATTAAATATTTTGATGCCTTTGGCATTGATCTTATTCCCCAGTGACGGAACTACGTCCCAGATGCCCTTGCTATTTCTATCAGCACACTTGAGCCCATGGCCGGCTCACGAATCCAGAGATTTTCTATTGAGATGATCCCCGCCCCATCCATTCTAGATAATGTCACACATTTTTAGGTTTTTGAGGATGATCAGCATATCCTGGCCTTCATGGCCAATGTTGGTGTCTTTGAGGACCAGATAGTGGAGGAACGAGACCACGATGACAGTGGACAGGGTGATGAAGATGATGGGATCATGGACCTACCAACCGACACCATCCTAAAGGGGATGGTCACACTTGAATGAATCTTCATCTCAGACCCTCGAGGCCAGGAAAAGATATAATTTTCCTCTGAGGGAGGAAAATTTGAGAAAGTGAACATCAGCCAGCCCGGTGAAGAGAAAATGATACACATTGGTACCTCCTGCTCCCCTGAGGAGAAGGAGAAGATTCTCATGGTTCTTCAAGAATACATAGACATGATCGCATGGGGGTTTAAGGATTTGAAGGCATACGACACATCCATTATGACTCATACCTTCCCACTCAAAACTGATGCTAAGCCTTTCTAGCAAAAGCAACGACCCGTCAACCCACTGATCGAGCCTCTGATTCGTCAGGAGGTGCAAAAATTGTTGTCAGCCTGGATAATATTTCTAATCTTGCATAGTACGTGGGTTGCCAACCTGGTCCCCATGAGAAAGAAGAGTGGTGAAATTCACCTTTGCGTGGATTTCCAAAATTTAAATAGGGCCTCCAAGAAAGATAATCACCCTCTCCCCTTGTTGGATAAGGTGTTGCAGATAGTGAATGGATCCCAAATGATGTCTTTCTTGGATGGGTACTTCGGCTATAACCAAGTCATGGTTAAATATGAGGATAGAGACAAAACAACATTCACCACCAAGTGGGGAACATTTGCATATCGGAGGATGCCCTTTAGCTTGATTAACACAGGGGCCACATTTGAGAAGGCCATGGACATTGCATTCAAGGGCCTTGCGAACCGGTGCATAATCATCTACATAAATGATTTGACTATCTTTTCCCAAGACAGGCATGACCATTCCGCCCACCTCACCTAGATTTGTGAGAGATGTCATCGGTACGGAATATCCCTTAACCCCAAGAAGTGCATATTAGGGGTCACTGAAGGGAAGTTTCTCAGGCATATTGTCTCCAAGAAGGGTATATCCATTGACCCTGAGAGAGTTGAAGCGCTTTTAGACTTACAAATGCTCGACAAAAAGAAAGAGATGTGAACTTTCTTCGGGAAGATCAACTTTGTTCAGCGGTTCATCACTGGATTCACCAAAATTGTGAAGCCACTTAACAAGATGATGAAGAAAGATACCAAAATTGAGTGGAGTCTTGAAGCAAAGCAGGTGTTAGCCTAGATCAAGAAAATGATAGCGGAGGCACTAGTTCTGGCTAGTCCAGATTACTCCCTCCCTTTCTACATTTACTCCTTTCATGATCTCCTCCTTCAAGAATGCCCGAAGTCCGATATTCATCATTGGAAAAGTAGGCCTTTTCTCTTGTTCATGCCATGAAGAAATTTTTGCATTATATTCTCTGGAGCAAGGTGCATGCTATCATCCCAGACTAGGCGGTGAAATCTCTGCTGATGTAAAGTGAATTGGGTGAAAGACAGGGGGACATGGATGGCTATCCTCTAGGAATATGATTTAGAAATGCAACCCATGAAGATAGTCCGAGGTCAGGGACTACGTAGATTGATGGCGGAAGAGACTCCCCACATCGAATGTCAAACATACATAGTGGAGTCTATCACTCGAGACCTTTGGTACATAGAACTGGTGTACTTATTGTTAAATAATAGATGTCCAGAGGGGTTGCCTCCCAATAGATGTCACACCCTATGGTTTAAAAGCATGCACTTCATGATCAAAAACTCCACGCTTTACCATAGGAATTATGAGGGAGTGTACCTCTGGTACATCGATAGGGTCCAAGCTACAAAAATAATTGGAGAATTCCACGGGAAGTTTGGAACCAAGCATGGATTAGTTGACACCACCACCCATCAGATCCTTTGGGCTGGATATTATTGGCCCTGTATCTTTAAAGCTATCTACACTCACATCCGGAAGTGCCATACTTCTCAAACTACGACACACTGTGAGCGAAACCCGATCATGCCTTTATAGCCAGTTTTTGAAGCTAGACCTTTTCCTAGTGGGCATTTGATTTTATTAAGGAAATCAACCCAAGCTCATCTGCCAACCTTTGATACATCCTAACTACTACCGATTACTACATCCGGTGGTCTAAGGCCATACCTTGTAAAAACAACATGGCAGACGTAGTTATCAAATTTCTAGAAGAAAACATCGTCATAAGATTTGGGATGCCCTTCGCTATAGTATGTGACAATGGTCTAGCATTTTCTTAAGCATAAATAATTGAGTGGACCTATGACCAGAAGATCACTCTGAAGTTCTCTGGCAACTATTACCCCCAGGGGAATGGTGTTGTTGAATCAACTAACAAAAATTTGCTTGAAGTGATCAAACACCTGTTAGAACAGAATCCCTGGGATTGGCACCAAAATATGAGATTCACCCTTGGGGTGGATTATATTCAAATTAAGGCCACCCTGGGAACATCCCCATTCCATCTGGTTTATGGCCAGAACTCAGTGTTCCCCATTAACTTACAGATCCCAGTTTTATAGTTCATGCAAAGATTCAGCAACCGGGACAACATCGTGGAGGTTCAGCTCCTGAATCTGGTGCGAATGGAGGAACAAAGAGACGCAACCCTGGAGCATTTTGTGCATCACCAAGCAGTGGTAAAATGGTGGTTTTACTGAAGAGCCTAGTATAAGGCCTTTCATATTTCAGACTTGGTCCTTTTGTGGGATAAAGCCCGGGAAAAGAAAGGAAAGCACACCAAATTCCAACAACTCTGGCTCAGACCATACTTGATCTCAGAGATTTGTGGGGAAAATACCTATCACCTTAGTACCATGACTGGAGAACCTATCCCATTGTCCATCAATGAAAATTTTCTCAAACATTACTTTGAATAAGGCGGGTTTGTCCAGGATTGTGTTATATGTAAATCATCTCGCTTGTAAATATTTCTTTCCCAGTGTCCCCATTTAGGGTGCCTTGTTTTGTAAATAGTTTTGTTGGCCATCCTTTGGGAACGCCCCCTTTCTATTTGTTTTGCTTTCATTTTTGTTCTTTCTTTTCTAGGTTTCCAGTGTTTTACTCCCTTTTTGTAGGTTGGTGTGCTTTGCATGACATCTAGTCTCCGGGATGGTGCCTTCTACATTTGTGTTGAACTTAGGATCTATTGTTAGCATGGTGGAATTGGTCTGGTCTCCGGAGTCATTTCACAAGTTTGGTAGTATACTATGAGTACTCTTCATCGGATTTATCCCCTAAAGTCCAGTAATCAGTTAAATCAAAATTAAAGGAAACAAGTAATCAGACACACCAAGGGTAGATCGGTCACACTAGTTGGTTGACCCAAGTCTGAACCTTTAAGATTCTTTTCAGGTCTAGAGTTTTCCTTCCCCATTCATAAAATTAAGGTGGGTGGAGGGGTGAAAGAAGTACCACCGCTAAAATTTGGCTAAGCTCAAGTTTTGTTGTGAAAGAAGTACCGCCCTCCCACCCAGAAGAGAATAAAATAACAAGGAAAAAAAAAGATGGGATGAAACTCTGGTATCCGGGAGAAACGAGCAAACTTGATGACTTTGGATTGGCTATATTTAGTGCCTCTTCTCTGCTTCTCCCAGAGGTCATCAGCTTGATTTCCTTCCAAAGCACACACTTCACAACTAATGAAAGATGATGAATTGAATCACGTATGGCCGGATTTTCTTAGACATTTCACACCTTGCAAGTAGGATGCTCCAAGTAACGATTAGTTCTGGTTTTGCTAACCAAAAATTCTATGGTTCTCAAATGTGCTAAGGCATTCATCCCAGATAGTCACCATTTGTTATGCCCTGCATACCCATCCCTACATTTTGTGTGCAAAATGTTGGGTCCCCTCTTTTTTCTTTTGGCTCTTGCCTTATTTTCTTTGCCTTTGTTTATTTTGTTTTCTTCTCTGGGTTTTCCTTCCCGCGAGGTTTGTTTTGTTTTTGATTTTGTCTTTCATTTCTCTAGGACCCTGTCCTAGAGTTGGTTGTTTCCTTTCCAGAGCCAGATTCTAGAGTCTGGGATTCTCTACCATGATGTCTCCTTCTTGTAAGGAGACATGGTTGTTCAGAATCCCCAGGCCCAAAGTCTGAAGGATCACCTGTTCTAAAGTTTGCAAGAAAGAGGGTAACTTGCTTTTTACCTTGGGTATAAATAAGATTTACATGTCACTTTTGCAGTTACCATTTTTAAAGCACTTAGAGTTTTCAGAGCGATTCCTTGATGATTTGAAGTGCGATTAAGTGTGAATTACTTTGAGCTTAGTGGATAACTACAAGTCAATTTTTGGTAGCTGTTTGTGAGCATTAGAGGTCAAAGCTATTGTAGAGCGGTCCTAGTGTGTCCTCTCTTTATCATTCTTCAGATTTCCAGGTAGATCTTTTGGTTCCTACCTTCATTTTGTTTGTTTTGGTTTTGTTTTCTTTGGTTTGTTCTCGTTCTGGTTTTTGTGTTTCCTGCATTTGCTTTGCCACCCGTTGGAGGGTTGGCTCTACTAGAGGGTTGGCTCTACTAGAGGGTTGTCCGCCCTCTACGCAGCTGTAGGATAATGTACATTTTGTATTTTGTGTCTTAGGGTAGCTGTTGTATATTGTGTTTATTTTTTTTATACTTTGAATGATGTCTATTTTTTTATATTGCATGTATATATGCTTTGGCCCTCGGCCCTCCTATATTTTATGTATATATGCTCTGTATATCTATCTGAGCTCGCAAATTCTTCATGCTCTATCAAGTATTTTGGCTTCTTGAGGTTGAGCTCATCGATACGGAGTCACCACGGTTTGAACTTGGCACCTCGCTAGTTTGAACCATGGCAACTTTCTCTCTCCTCCATTGCATCACCATAATAGCAGGATTAATTTCCCATAGGTGGGCATTCAAACCATGTCCCATCTAGCAATAAATTCCCCTATGTCAGCCCACTTGTCACCATAAATGTCTTTACACCGCCTACCATCTTACCCTCTACCAATGCACGTCAACCAAAGTACAGCTTGTTGCCAGTCACATCGGCAATGGCTAGTTTGTCTGAACTCCAGACCTCTAGCGGGACCTCATCTTCTACTTCTCCTTGCCACCTTGTCAATACGCTCTGGAATGTTGAGTCATGTTCATTCTAGTTACTCCAGAACTTTTGATATACATACTAATGCTTGTTTGATAGGTGCGAGTTGGTGAAGAATCTCCTAGAGCTATAATTTATGTTTATATATGTCCTGACGGTTCTTCGGTACTGTAGGTTGCAGATAGATTGATTGAAAATGTCTGACGATTTTGTCCCTCCTGATAGTCCAGAACTACCTACCACCTCTACCCGGGCAGCTACAAAGTCAAAGATTGAAAGAATGTTAGTGAAGCTGCCTTTGACCTCCAAGTATACAAAGGACAGAGGTATTACGGGGTCCAAAATAGACTCCAAAGTTTAGGAAATAATGGATACGGATCCCGGGACTTGGGTTGAATTACAAAGTTTAATCTAGGCCATTTACAAGTTAAAGGCCGAAGGAGACAAGATGGCCACCTGTTTAGCTACCTCTGGCATCATAAAGCCTGCTAACTTTCCATGTGCGGTGCAGTCACCAAAACTAATAAGGTAGCTAGCGGTACTATACAATGCAGCCACTTGCTCAGTTCTGCTTTCAGATCCCCGACCACTACAATATCCCACCACAATTGTCAAATTGGATGATCCCACCTTTGCTTTTGGGTTGGGAATTCCTCAGGTCAAAGGGTCCACCATCATCACCAGGGCCAAATCATTGGAAGAATTCAATGAAGCCAAAATCATTTCTCGGAAACACCTCAACAGTCAGTGGTTGAAGTCTCCAAAGTGAGACTACAAAAGGATGAAGTTGGAAATTCCCCGCGGGGATTTCAAGGAGCACATTCAAGCGAGCATCATATTTTTATGCAGGATCTTCGGATGGCCTCACGAGCGGTAATTCTCAGCGTGGATGTATTATTTCCTGTATTTCATCACAACACACAACAACACCTTCAACTGGGTGGCTATTATATCTAACCATGTGGATACACAGATGAGGACCATCACCCAAAATTCTCAATTTTACATAACATCATATGGGTTGTAGGCATTGGCATAGCAAAGGCTAGCTTTTCAAGGTCTGGGAATAGTCAAGGAGCTTGGGAATGGTCTGGGGAAAGTCACACCATGGGATCATTATCCCCAACGACAGTGCTAGCTCAGTTTCCTAAACTTCTGCAGGGTAAATGACGCCTTCATTTACCACAACATCCTAATACTTATTTAGGATTCTAGGTACCACCTCTCGCAAGAAGCAATGACTTTGGTCAACTCCTACAGCCAGTATTTTATTCAGTTTCGGCATCATACCTACATTAGGGTGATAGGATTCAATGGGAAGCCATATCTTCTTCCCCGATATTGTGGGGATAGAATTATTCTCTTAGAGTTTTGTAGGCAGATGATGGATCTACACACCTTCTTCACATTGAAGAAGGTTGTCAACGTCCCTTTCTCTTGTGGGAATTACACATGCAGCCTCGCCGCAGCTCAGAAGGTAGACAACGAATTAAATATCTTGGGGCTGGTTGAATTCAACCACGCCCAGAGAAATTATGATCCCCATGGCAAGATTGCCATAGCACTACCTCAGGCATCCCCACCACATAAAGAGGATATTGAAGATTTTTGGGCAGACTGCCAAGACAATTTTGATCTCTGGGCTTGACAACATACAAGGATGAGCAAAGGGCTCATGGAAACACTGGACCTTCAGACTTTCCCGAAGGGTTTCAAAGATGGCAGACCGCTGGAGGATCCAACATACAAGGGACAGGGGCTAGATAAATTAGACCTCCCTCCAGTGGATAGGGCCACTCTGAAGGATTTAACAATTGAAGGGGTATGCCACCCCATCATAGAGGCAAGTCACAGATACTTTTCCTAGGTGTACCCCAAGAGCACCTGAAATAAATCAACGGTCAAGAAGACCATTCCCTCTTCAGCCGGTGCCGAACCTTCTTCGTCCGCCGTGGCCGCTGAAACAAGTATAAGTAAAGGAAAAGAGAAAAAGGGAGTATAGGTGCCCAAGGCACCTCCTCAGATTCCCACCCTTTTGATGGCCCAGCTACATGAGAAAATAGAGGCGGCAAAGCTGGCTAGCCAAAAAATTAGCATGCAAGTATCTGTCGGCCTCCCAATCACTCTAATGGCATATGATTGCCAAGCGGGGTCCCATTCATTGGCAGCAATGATGAATAGACAGACATTCACTAAGGTGGAGTCTACTAGCATTTTGGATATTGAGGCTTCACTCATAAGGAGAAAGAAATCAGTCGTGACCCCTGTACCAAGTGCCACCCCTAGTATGCTCGAGAAGCCCCAAGTAGATGTAAGTTCAGACTCTCTTAAACTGGAGGATATTTTAGACTCCTCTCTACCACGTGATGATTTTGATGATACCTTCTCAGCAGAGGAGCTTTTGGAGATTCAGTAGGGTGTTAGTCATGCGGTGGAGGAAATTGAAGCTCAGGATAAAGAAGTCCCTACAGAAGAAGAAATTCCCATAGAAAAGGATACATCAGAGCAAGAGGCTTGGGAAGAAACCCAAACAAAACCTGAGCAAGAAAGAATACCAGTCTAGGAGACCAAAGATATACCAAGGCAGCCCACAAATGAGCAACCAATGGTCAGAGAACCTGGACCCGAGGGAACAACCGTACCTCCAACCATCACGCTTCAGGTGCCTTTGGTAACTCCAGGTGACCAAGTTCCCCGAAGCACTTTTAGTGAGGTAGTAACAGGGGCTGCCTTGTTAAACTTTGGCCAGTGACCTCACCCACCTCTAGAAGATGTCCTGATGGAGGAGAATATCACATTAGATGAGGCTAATGAGGCCCAGGATTAGCAGCAGCAAATAGACCAAGAGGTCCCAGATAAGGAAAATGAAGAAACTGCTAATACCACCAGGGAAGACAAAGTCCCTAAAAATATAGAGACTGAGACAGGGGAAAATATCATAGGTGATATTGTAGAGGATGCCAGCATGGTGAAAAACATTGAGGGTTCCAGAGAATAGGAAACAAGAAAAGAACAAGAACAAGGAGAACCAAAATAGGAGCAAGAAAAGGAGCCTGAATATAACATACACTCTGGGAATGCACCGCTGGATTCTGAAAGGGATTCTAATGAATAGATATTAGTAGCAAGGCCATCCCAGCCACCCCAATGGCTGGTAGAATCTAAGAAGAGGAAAGCCCTGGTGGCGGCCACAAGCACTCCACTCTTGTTGGCTGAGATGATGGACATGAATGCCGAGGTAAAGAAGCCTAAGAAGGTGCGGGTTATCCATACTCTCCAGACCAACCCAGTAGGCAGTAAATGCCCGGTACATAAAGCAAGGCCAGAAGCTACAAGAGGAAAGAGAAACAAATGCCAATCTCCTCACACTTTTGCCACAAATAACATGGCCTTTAGCCTAAGTCCACCCCACAACCCCCTCTTTTGGATTGCCGCTTGCACAGGGTGATGTGGACTCTCTACGCATAATGAAGAAGAAAGCGCAAGTAGTGGATCAGTCAGCAGCTGAACAAGTAACAGCGATGAGAGAATTTCTAGCGGCATCCCTCCCGAACCTCTACAGGGTTGATCTCATCCTTAACCACATGAGAAGCTCCACTCAGATATGGGAGCAAGACTTGGAAAAATATGAGAACTGGAAAGCTGGGTTGGAAGAGATCCGCAACCTTATCGAGGAGGTTTCCATAGAGTCTGGTATTTTGGGAGAAGAATCATATGATTCCCTCCAGGTTTAGTTCTCCAGAATTGCCCACAAAATTGAGGTTTGCAAGGAACTGGTTAAGACCTTAAAAGAGAAGCTGACAGTTGCCTGATATCCTTTGGGTTTATTCAAGGCATTCATTGTTGGGGTATCACAAGTTGATACCTTCACCACCGGAACATGTACCCCAGAGGAATATGTCCTCAACAAGTTTGACAAGTGGATGGAGTCCCTGTATCCACCTGCCAGAGATTTTGACCAGGGAAGGTTGTCTAGATTGTCAAAGACCATGCTCTCGTCACATTATGCCATCAAAATGGTGGACAAATTATGGAGCGGGGTTAGAGAAGTTGAGGATACATTGGAGGCTGTCCGCAGCCAATGGAATAGAATCCAGAGTGTAGACGATGAAAGAATAAGCCAAGTGTTGGAAGCTTGGGTAAAATCATAAACTAATAAAATTCTCTGGATTCTAGAGAATCCAACCAACACCATATTTTGTATTCCTTATTCTTTTGGAACACAAGTTCCTGGATCCCAGAGTTTCGAATCCCACATTTCTAAATTCTTCATGTGACCCGTGTCTCAATTCCCAAAGCCGACTGGTCACTTTGAGGGTAGTTAATGAAGGTTTTCAGAAGATGGGTAACTACAACTAGGCACGTCATCTCAACAGGAGGTTTCTGAAAAGGTATTCTTCCCAAGGTGTCGCTTCAAAGATACACCTAGCACATCAGGGACAGTGAGCCACCCTCCCATTTATGAGGCATGTAGCCTCGATCCCCAGGGGATCAAATTTCTTCCCTCTCCTTCTGGCTCTCTTCTCAAGGCCAATTCTTCCACTCCACCTCTCTTGTCTTATTCTTCTGACATGTCAGGCCTTTTCTGTCTCGAGGTCTTTTGTAGCGTGGTGCAGGTAGTACCGGCCACCAGATATTATATTATATTGTAAAGTGTAAAATAAGTTAGGGTTAGGTTTAGGTCAAGTGATATGTATAAATAATAAGTCCAACCTCATTCCAAGGGTTAGCGAAATTGATGATTTTGCAGTCCATAGTTAATAGCAACCTGGTTTCTTTATTTCTAAGTTGCAGAGCTCAATGCTCCATACTTTTAAGCTTTCAGTAGTTAAATGCTCCCTGGGAGTTACCATTGTATCACGCACCAGTGTTTGCTGGAAAGATGTTAATGAAGAAGAGTTCTCTCAATGATGTTGTTGGCACTCTGTCTTATGGGTTAATAGTATTTTATTCTTTGTGTTCTTCATGTCCTTTGCTCTGATACTTAAAGTAGATTAACGACCTCCTTTCCTTTGCTACTGATAAAATTTGAACTGATGGTTGTATATTTCTTCAGTATTTAGTGTAGTGTGTTAGAGCATTGTTGATGTTTTGAATATTTAGCATAACTATAGGTAGATGAAATACTTCTAACTCTGCAATATCTTTTTAAGTTTTTTTGCTAAGTGAAAGCATACTTGGAGGAAACCCCACTTACCCGAATCCCTGTAGTGGACAAGTTAAAGATAACTAGCTATCCCCCTTGAACAAAACAGTCACATCTCCCAACCGAGCACCACACTATTGAGACCCGACTCTCATGTGCTTGGAGGCCCAGGGAATCTCACTTCCTCAGACAACCTTTACAGGTGAAGTTGGCCGGTACCCTGTTACTTGGTGAACACTTACCTCTGTTGGCAAACCCGATCACAAAGTCCCGTCAACACTTACTTTATTGTAAGTTGAAATCATTTCATAAGGTTGATTGTAATGATCTTTAGTTCTTAACTAAACTGACGTTTAACTAGGTAGATTGCATTTTGTAATCAAACTCTTGTAGCCCTAACAGGCACACTTTATTGCTGCAGTAGTGAAGATTTTGTGGGTGTCATCCCCACCCCAATTTTACCTATTTGAGTTTCTAAGTTACCAAAATTCTGTGTTATGGGTTATATATTTCATGTTGATGTTATCTAATGTTAGGTTAAATTCATATATGTATGAATGTGGAGAAATTTGTTTTAAGTGATTAATTTTTATGATCTAATTCACCCCCCCCCCCTCTCAGTATCTTTCTTTCCCAATATTGTACTTCCAACAATTGGTATCAGAGCACAGTTCTCCTATAAAAGATTTTAATNTTTTATGATCTAATTCCCCCCCCCCCCCTCTCAGTATCTTTCTTTCCCAATATTGTACTTCCAACAATTGGTATCAGAGCACAGTTCTCCTATAAAAGATTTTAATCAGCTTGTGAGTACAGATCTTGAGATGGAGGTTTACAAGTTGGGTAAATTCATTGAGAATCAGAAGATTGAGATTCAAATAGCATTACATCAGCTTGAGATAGCAAGATGGGAATTGAAGAAATCATTGACAGCTAGGAGAGATTTGGCCAAACAAATGAATGATACTCATTATCAGGAAGATGACACTACAAATCTATTTCAGAATGGATATTCTAGTGAGAGTGATGCAGCAATTGTAGATCTACTGGAAAAGAACAATGTATTGTGTGAAGAAGTCAAGAACTTGAAAAGAGAACAAGAAATGCAGATAATAAGACTATGTGAAGTAGTGGAACAAAAGAAGAAAGTTGAAGATGGCATAGCTATGACAGAAGAAGATAAAAGAGTGATAACTGTCAGACTTGATGAAAGGACACATGATGTGAAAATGATGACAATCAATCAGGTTGACATGGAAAATCAACTGCTACTTGCAAATCAAGAGATCAGTAGGAAAGATATGGAAATTGTGAATCTGATATCTGAGAACAATCAATTGAAAAATTATTTGAGATCTGAGAAGGAGCTAAATGAAAGGTTGAACAAACCTAATGAAGCCTTGACTCATTTTGAGAATCTGATGGAAGAATCAAGGAGACCAAAAGATTCTTTTGGATTAGGTCACACTGAACCAAAGACATCTACTAAGAAAGGAGAATCATCTAAGAATGGTGAAAGGTGGAATGCAAAGACAAAGAACAACAAACATGTTTTCCACCACTATGGAAAACCAGGTCATACAACAAACATTTGTCGAAGCAAGAAAGGTAAGTCCAATCCTAAACCTAAGTTCAATGGTTACTATTTTAATTGCAAGAAGTTTGGACATAAAGCACATGAATGTTGGACTGAAGTGAATGATGCACCTCCCAAACCAAGATTCAATGGTTATTGTTACAAGTGTCATAAATATGGTCATAAATCACAAGATTGTAGATCCAATGCTAAACAAAAATGGACATCTAAGACACAAACAAAAGCACCAAGGAAAGGAAACATTTACAATTGGGATTATAACACAAGGCAGAGTTGTCATTAATATGAAGAATATGGACATGCACCTAAAGATTGCTTAAAGACACATTTCAGAGGACAATCTAAGAGTTGGATGAATGGAAGCCTAGTTTCCTTTAGCTATTTAGATATTGGTCACACTAAGAGAGAGTGTAGGACAAGAGTACCTGCTCCTACTATTGAGGAAATTAGAGAATAGATGAACCAGACATGGGTAAGGAAAACAGAGCCGAGCAGCAGTGAAACTACTGAAGCCAAGGTCACCCAATCCAATGGATCAAGTGATCACACCATCTCTAACTAAGCAATAGAGGTATGTAAGGAACTGTGTTTAAATTTCAAATCTTACATTAGTTCCTAATATGTAAATGTGCCAAAGTCCATATTTGCATATGTTGAGATGCACCAGGACATGTTTGTGATAAATGCCAAGAAGAGTTAACTGCACTATAGGTGTCGAGTTGGTTGGCCGAGTAAGTTTTATGGTTAGCACTAACCCAATGGAAAAAACATTTATTGCTTACCTACCTTGACCTTTCAAGTCTATATAAGGATGAACCGTTTATTCTTCATTTTACCTTGCAATTTTTAGTATTCATAGAGCGATTGAAGAAGTTGCAGAATTGATATTAGCGAAGTTTGTATCGAAGATCTTGCCAGCGTGGCATCGGCAACCCTAAGGTGAACAGTGTGAAGTGTTACTTGCTGAGGTACCATGTTCTTCATTTTCAAACCCTAATTCCAGAGATTATGGCTGCAAGTTCTTTTGCACCAATCAAAGGTATGGAGGAGGAGCTGAAGCAAGTTAAGCTAGTGAGAAGTGATGTGTGTGCACCTCCTAACTTTCAATTTGTTTCTAAAAGTACAATTTTAGGTGATTTGAATGGAGCCCTCTCATCTATTCCAATAAAGGTACTTATGATCCACAATGTTAGATCTTGTTACGTGGTTAAGATTGGTGAAGTAGGTGATAATGAATTGAGGGAACCCTACAACAAGTACGAAAATGGAGTTCTGAAGGATGAATTCAAGCATTTAGCTGACAAAGGGTTAACTTGTGCCCTAGATTTTTTTCCAGACTTCAAAGATGAATGGATTAAGGTTGTTCTAAGCCGAGTTTGTAATATGCATATGTGGCCGGACAATGGACCAGTTAGGAACACTAAATAAATTATTCATCGAGTAACTAGATATCCTATTGTCAGCGGAAAATGAATGATGAGAGATCAAAGTGAAGAAGAAATAGCAGCTAACACAAGAGCTGTCTGGAATAACAGAGGTATGACTATCTCTACAATTGAAGATTTAGAACTTGACTTTGGAGTGAGAGTGATTTCACATAAGTTCTATTAGTCAAGTTGACTAGATAGTGTTCCTGCATAGTTGTGGACCAAGCATGGAAGATAGTTAAGAAGAATCACACCTACGAACTTGCCGAGCTACAGTTGATACAACTAGCCGAGAACCTATTATTGATCAGAAATGCTAAGAGCTCATCATGTAAGTTTGGTTCTTTACTAGTTTGCATATTCTTCTATGTACAGAAGTCATTTCCTACACTGGGAAATATCTTTTGGAAGAAGGATAGACCTATTACTGTGCAGATTAGTGAATGTATTCAGCAATTAGGGAATAATTTCAATAGTATTATAGGAAACTACTTTGTGGAATTCAAAAAGAGAATGAGTTTGAGGTCTAGAATTCCTAATTCACTTGTGGAAAAGCACTATGAGGAGATATGTTTTCTAGTCAACACAGATTACACATACATTTAGGATGTGACACCTAGGGTATCATGGCTAGAGCCATTTCCCTATGAAGTTAACATTGATGAAACACCAGTAGCTATCAAAACACTCCTAGCAAAGGAGATTGATACAAAAGAAAAGAGATTTAGGAATTATGATGAAGCTAAGGCAAAGATATCTATGAATCTAAAGGCAGGAACCATGGAGAGAAAGAGGAAAAAGATTGTGAAGAATATGAAGAAAATGGTTGGATTGCTGAGTGATGAGGAGCCAGAGGATGCACCTCTAGGCATATCTATTGGACAAGAAGAAGATATATTTGAAGAAGAAGAAGAAGTAAGTGAATCTGAGGAAGAGATTCCTGTTAAGGAAAAAGGAAAGAAACCAGTAGTAGCCAAGGTAACTAAGCCTAGCCAAGCAAAACCTAAAGTTACCCCTCCCATTACCAATCATCCAAGGACAAGGGCATCTAATGCTACATCTCCAGTAGTGCAAAAAAAATTATATACAAAGAATGTTGGAGAGAGTAGTTCTAGATCAAAGACTAAACTTGCAACAAAGGTTGTGTCGAGCCTACAAGTAAAGAGACCAAGAAGGAAACTGCATTTGGATCCAAAAAGTGATGAAGAAAAGACTGAAACTGATGAACCCAGCAACATACCAAAAGCACCAGTCAAAATACCCACTGATATTAATGAGGTATGTGAGAATTTGAGGAATTATGCAGGGTTATCTGGCTTTAAGTTTATCAAGTATGAGAAATTGAATATAGAGGATAAACATAAAATTCAGGAAGCTCTACTAGATATGATGAGAAATTTAAAGTTAACTTCCATACAAATAGGAAACAATGTGTTGAGTGAACTATATGAGTTTCTATCTATTAATTGGGAATTTGCACTTACTACTGAGAGACATATTAGAGAAGGTACACTAGCTAAGGTTATCCCTGAGCTGATTAAGAAATAAAGAGCTAAATTTATTAAGGAGTACAAGCATAAATTTCAACCTAAACTCAGAGGATATGTTGTTTTGAAAAATGATATTGAAAGTGTAGTACATCAGAGTACAAGGATATGGAAGGAAATCTTTGGATTGATAGCTCCACAAAAGGAGAAAACTGATGAAGGAAAATCTGAGCAGAAGGATAAAGAAGTGGAAACCACCCCTGCACCACAGAAAACAAAAGAACAAATTGCTACTGAGCCTGACAAGACTAAAGCATAACCAAAAGAACAAATAGATATAGTAAACATTGTTGATCTGACAATAGACAGTCCAATTGACATCACAATTGATGACTCTAGTAACTTGAATGCTGAGGGTTAGGATGAGCCCATAGATACAGGTATAGAATCACCTATTAAGGCTACTGAGGCTAAAGGAGAGAAGAGTATAGAGAAACCTGAAGACAAAGTTGAAGAAAAGGAAGCAGAGAAGGAGAAGAAAGATGAACAAGAGGTAAATATACAAAATTCACCGATGTTAGAGGTTGTGAAAATAGTTTTAGATAGTGGAGAGGAGATGAGGGATACTGACAATGAGCCTAAGGAACAAGAGGCAGTACAAGTGTTGGTTGATTTACCACACTCATTATAATCCACTCCCATTGGACCTAAAACAGGAGGTATGCCTGATCAATAGGCAATTTTGACTGAATTGAAAGATGCAATGGTGACTACTACTAAAACAAGAAAAGGTATTGAGGAAACGAAGCCAAGCAATAGCTCACCTAAATTTAAGAGGAGGAAAGTTATGAAGAAGAAGTCTCCCACTCTTGATGTCACATTAGATGAAGTGATTGTGATTCCACCATGGGATCCCAATTTTTTATCTTATGAACAGATTGAGACTCTTCAAGAATTACTCAAGAGGAAGAAAAGGCAAGAAGAAATGAAAAGAGAGCAGAAGCAAAAGCAGGTGTTACATGACATCAAGGATATATTTGTAAAGGCTTTTGACATGGAAGATGAAAATCCTCAAGCTCCTATTCTTGAACAATTAGTTCATATTGTGCAAAAGGTAAATGATGACAACATTGAATCAAATGAGAAGTTATTGCAATGGTCCGAGAGGAAATTTGAGAACAAAGTACTGGCAAAAATCTCAGGAGAGATTGCGACAAAGCAGGTTGAACTTTCTTCTCTTGTAGAAATTTTGGAGGAAGTTGCATCCAATGTTTATTCTTTGTATAAGAAGTTATGTGATGTCAAATTCTTCACAAAGGATAATCTACAGGCTATAGAGAAATTGCAATTAGACTTGAAGTCAACTGGGAGTTCACTGAGTATGGATGCTAGCACTAGCTCCTTACATTCTAACAGATTGACTAATGCACAAAGGAGAATAGTCAAGCTCATGGATGAAGATGGTCAAATAAGGGCCAAATTGATTACAATTCAAACCAACCTAATACCTCATATGGAGGTAATTCAGAAAGAAATTTCAGCTGCAAAATAATTGGTTAAGAGAAATGAAAATATCTCTCCTACAGAAAGTTTAGTGAGTATAGCTGCTGAGCTAGAAGCTAAATTAGAGGTTATGAAGTTTGTTAAGGACAATTGGGACACTGCATTTGCTTGCACCTTAAAACTTCATAAATAGTTTTTTGATAAGTACAACTTAACCCCACCTAAAATCAATGGCAAAAACAAGGGGGAATATGACAAGGATACAGTGTAAGAGGAACAGTACAGGTATAATTGTAAATATATTTTTTTGACGACATGTATACTATGTAAATTTTTGTATGTACTATGGAGTACATTCCTAGGGGGAGTACATTGTGTACTTAATCAAAATGATAAGTGTGTTTTTGGGGGTAGATTGTTAATCCCTAAGTTTTGTTGATGATTAGTGACCAACACTTAGTCATTTACTTAGGTAGTTTTAGTTGGTTATCACTGTGGCCAAGCTAAAACTATTCAAGGCTGAGCAACATTGTCGAGCAGTAATATAGGTTGTCGAGTTACATCATGTTGAGTTGAGTAGAATACTTAAGTGTTGAGCGACAGAGATGTTAAGTGTCGAGCAGAACAATTTTTGCATACATGTCAGGATTGATTCAAACTTTGAGGTAAAATGTTCAGGCCGACTTGTATGAGCTTTTAACATTTAATGTTCAGGATGACTTGGATGACATATGTAAGAATTTAATATTTATCTATGGAGTTATTTATACATTTAATTGGTTTATCCTATGCATGGCATGGAGCCAATCAAAAAATTAGAATGCCTTGGAGGCATAAATATTAGATCTTGATCGTTGATCTAGATCTCACCAAAAAATCCGTAAAGACATATAAGATTGCTTCTAACCCTATTATTAAGAAGATATACAGAGAGAAGGGTTGTGTGTTCATGAGAGATGAACAGTGAGTTATTTTGAGAAGAAGTCTAGATCAAGTAGAGTGACAGAGCAGCGAATAGCAGAGAAGAGACATATCAGATTGTGAGATCATAGAAGGTATTGGAAAGAGAATATTTGTCATCAGCATCTGAGTGAATAATGAAGGATCACTACTTGAAACATTCTAATAGGTGTATCAGGTGAAATCTCTTAACAGAGTGGTTCTAACAGACCTACTTTAAATCTCTTAGCCTAGTGCTTACTTTATTGTAAGTTGAAATCCTTTCACAAGGTAGATTGTAATGATATTTAGTTCTTAACCAAACAGACCTTTAACCAGGTAGATTGCATTTCATAATCAAACTCTTGTAGCCCTAACAGGCACACTTTATTACTGTAGTAGTGAAGATTTTGTGCGTGTCATCCCCACCCCAGTTTTACCTATTTGGGCTTTTGGGTTACCAAAATTCTGTGTTATGGGTTATATATTTCATGTTGTGGATGCTATTTGATGTTAGGTTAAATTCATATATGTATGAATTTGGATCAATTTGTTTTAAGTGATTAATTTTTAAGATCTGATTCACCCCCCCTCTCAATCTCTTGCTTTCCCAATATTGTACTTCCAACTTACTTGTCACCCATAATAGCTAAACTATAGTGACATCAGAATGGGATTGAATAATTAATTTTTATTAGACCGTGAATCAAGTAAATTTTCATTTCAAAGCTTGAAAGATACAACAACTTGAGAAAAGAGTCAAGTGTTGTTAGTACAATAGCCAGTGATGTCCAGCATTAACATGAGAAACACTTAAAAGAGGAAGAAAAAGAAGTGTTCAATGCAAAGTTTCTTGTGGAAAACAACAAAGGGACAACAAATAGCAATAGGTTTCAAATAAAGGAGTAGTTTAAGATGAATAGAATTCATATTGATCAAAAAGACAACGAGTTTCATTAGTAAGAGAAACACTCTTCATGTGATTGCAGTAGCCATTGACGAACAAAATATTTCTCTCACAAAGAAAAAACAATATGGAAAGAAGAAAAGCAGTCATTAATGTAGGGACAACACGTATGATGGAGATGAGCAACAGTTGAGGATAGCGAACCAAATGATGAAAAGGGTAGTTTTTGAATAAAGTTTGATGTATGAACTAATGAAAGGTAGTGTTTCATGTTTGAATCAAAACCATACACTAGAAGATATATTATATTTCATCATCTTTTATAAAATTCTCTGAAAAAGATCAATAAAAATAACTATTAATCATGCAACATAAAGATGAAAAAATGATTTCAATCAAAGGATCAAGGACAACAAATGATTGATGACAGAGTGCTATGATGCCTAAAATAGAGATAATGCAATGAAGGGAAGGTTTCAAGACAACAAAAGAAATAGTATCTATCCTAAACAATATGCATCAGTAACAACAAGGAATTAGAGATATTAATCTAAGGAGGTCATTAAAAATGTTAAAAATAGTGAGGAAAGGGATATGTTAAGTTGTTATGAAAGGAAGGAACACAATGTGTAAAAAAAGCACTAGGGACATATTGCAAGGTATCAGAACATTGATATTAATATCCCATTGGAGGGAAATTATTTGCAAGGTATAAAGGCATATGGTTGACATGAGAATGAAAAGCAAGATTAGTGAAAGAATGAGCATCATAAAATTCCAATGGTATGATTACTAGTTATAGCAGTCCATGCACATGAACAAATCACATTTCTAATGAGAAAAAGACAATGTAAAAAATAACAGTGATTTAGAAGATCCTCTCATGCACAATACATGATAGTCATCAAGTAGATAACAATGAAAGGACCCTACGTATCAATAATACATTGTTACATGACAAACAAATAGTGAATGGTTGAAAGAACAACGATGTGTGGAGATCAAGGATAGTGAGTTCATGAAAGATCAAAAAATAGTTCCAAATACATAGTGAAGATCTGTAACTAGATGAAGAACACCAGTTGTTGTTATAAGGGTCAAAG
>MU228154.1:6945126-6958275 GCA_018584345.1 Thuja plicata | reverse complement strand
GAAGGGTTTCATACCTTGTTTTCAGACTTTCTAAGGAAATCAATGTTCACTATCAATGGAAAGTAGTCATAGAAGCAATATTGTTCAGAAATAGTTATTAAGTGTTCATTAGTTGTAACCAACATTGACGACAACTATAAAAGAAAGTAGAGGAGGTAACACTCTCATGAAGAGGATCAAGAATGAGCAGAAAATGATGAAATAATTGTAGTAAGCATATTGAACATTGAAACAACTTCTAATAGAACAAGTGAACTAAAGCTACATGCTTTTCATATGCTTGATCATTTAGAACTCACTGATTAAGCATCAGTTTTCTTCAAAATAATAAAAATGTATGCTATCTTCGAAAATCTACATATTAAAACTACATTTACTATCTTAACCTTGACAGGAAGGATGGTGTATTCAGTACCTGTTATCATAGTTGTTCCCACAATGTCTAGTACACCATCTCCATAAGCAAGGGGTAGAATTGCAACCACCACTAGCAAAACCCCGTCAATTCAACAAATGGAAACACACAAAAAAATCCAATTATCAGTATTAAAGCGCAAAGTAATGGGAATTAGAAAGGAAAGATTAGAAATGTGAGAGAAGAAAATCAAACATCCATATGTACCAGGCTGCTTGAGAAGAATTCATCACCATTTTGTCTAAAACATAAAAAGCTATTGTGTTAAGCTTCAATGTCTTAGAGGAGGGACTCTTCTACACTATTTAAGATTACCAAATTTAGCTGGGTTCATGGAACATCCCGACAGTGTTCTGTATTGAAAACACACATTCTTGATTTAGTAGTCACTAAATATTCAAACAAAATACACTCCACCCAAAATATAAATGTAAAAATTTCCTTATTAGTTCAACACATACCCTGCAAATACACCATTATAGGTAGCTACACCACCCATCGCAACCCCTACCATTTCACCTAGCTTCAGAATAAGGCATCACTCATTAGCTACGTAGATACTATGGTGGCAAAATTTCATCTAGTAAATGATGAATAACTAAAACTTAAATGTTACTATACAATTTAATGGTCAAACATATTTTTTTGTGGTTTAAAAATTCCTTTGATGTCTAACAATTACTAGTAATATACCATAAACATACACCCATCCCCATTTTTTTCTCCTATGTTTTCTCATAGTGAGAAGATGTTACAAAGATATCAAATCAAACGTAGTATAGATCTTTATAATTGTAGTAGATTGAATCACTTACTGCTTTAGGGTCTGTAACTGTTGAAAATATACCAATGGTGAGTATGAATGTGGTAATAATTTCCACAACCGGTGATGTCATATGATTTCTAGGAGGAACATTGACAACAACATCAATGGAGACTTTTGTTATAATTATATTGAGTGCAGTTGCAGCTGCTGTGGCACCCATAATCTGACATATAATATAAATGGGAAACTGACAATTTCAAAGATGTAAGAGAAATAAACATAGTAAAAGGTCATTTAGAATCCAAAATATTACATTTGAAGATTTTTTTTCAAAGTTCAAACCCTATTTGTATTTTCTATGCTAGGTTAATTCACCTCCTGAAGAGAAAGTTTTCTCATAGATGTTAAGGCAAGACTAATTGCAAGATTAATGTGAGCACCAGAGATAGGTCCCATAGTGTAGACTAGTGCAACTATAACCAGTCCAAACATAGTAGCAACCCCAACATGAGTTAAGACCTTATCCCTAGCCTCCACTATAACACAGCATCAACCCCAACATGAGTTAAGACCATATCGTATTCTGTTTGTATTAGTTCTCAAATAACTTTCCAGTGTTGGCATGTGAAATAGAATGAGTCAAATTTATGCATCAAATAGATTGAATGGGTAATTTTGGGGATGGAAGAAATTTATGTATAACATAGTAGCTCTAATGTTCACTGGAAATCACTCTACAAGCTAGTGAAGCTGATGCATCCAGATACACTTAGATATATAAACAATTGAGTATATGTAAGTATTTATAATTTCCATATCTATATATGGGTATCTTCAACATGTATTGTATCCATATCATACCTTATCTATTTTCATAAGCTCTGGTCTTCACTAATTCTGCCATGCATGTACCAATCATAACTAAACTTGGTTCTTTTTAGTATTTCTTAAACCTTAAAAGGATAATTTGTTATATTGGTTAATGATTTACGTAAAAGCGTAGCATAACAAGAAACACATGTGTCACAAGTGCATAGAGAGGAAGTGTGATATAGCTGCACAAAAACTGCACAACGATCCTAGACACATGCACAAGAAATCTAGATTAGTCTACATTTGTCTCTAAAATGGAGATGTATTATTGTTAAAAGATTTATGTGACGATCAAGAAGGGGAATGTAAGCTCAAAACCCAATTTAAAGGATTCCCTGCATGTTCTGAATCTATCAAGGAAGAACATTGTTTGTCAATATTTCTAATGGTAAATGAAAATGTGGATGAACATAGTGGTTTGTAGTAACATCATTGTATATACTCACCCCATTGCAACTTTGATCATGATAAATGCAAAATTTGAATGGAAACAAGACCTTAGCCCAAACTCATACTACACTTGCCAAAAGATGAAGTCCAAATAAGCTGCATTTATACTGGAATATGTAAACTATTTAACTCTATTAGTATTTAGGTAACTACTTATTCTTGACCAAATAATATTTTTATTACCCATATCCATAAAAATAAAGCTAGCTGGAAAGAATTCTACACAAAATAAGGTAAAATTGTTCTATTAGTATATATTTCCTCATGGAACATCCTGACAATGACACATTCAAAATTTACTTATGATCAAAGACCTAGAACGAATGAAATTGATTAAATAATGAAGATATGTTAGTTTGAGATTCACTTGGTTTCAAGAATACTTTAATATTCTCTACTTAACAAGGCCAACCACGTGAAGGTGGAAGCTCATCTGGCCTCACCCTCCCTCCCCCTAACATCAATCTAAATTCCCCATTAACATCTAATTACACACTTCATTCATGCATTCATCCATTTATGAACGATAACATTCAATCAATACAATTGAATAACATTCACTTATATGATATAACATTAATCATTAATACACAACACTAATCAAGAATTCATTAACACATAACAATATTCATTAACATGACATAAAATTCAATATTAATATGCAACATTCATAGTTAATTACTTAAAGTTAATCAAACAAGTTTTATCAAAGAGAATTTTTAACAAATCGTTTCTTTTTTGAGTTTTTCTTAGATTTCTTCACCCGAAAAAGCTTCCAAGAGCATCAATATCTTCCTCCTCTTGTGGCTGTGATCTCAAATTATGGTGCTTCCTCATGTATTGAGGAGCACGAGGCTGCTGCACTAAAGGGGGGTCTGCTGAAATAACAAGTAAACGTGTTAAATTTGCATACTTTTTTTTACTATTACATGTATTTCAATAACCAATAGAACATATCATGCATTTTTCTTTACCTGACAATGCCACATCATGTACGATAAAATTTTGACCTGCCACCACCTCAACATGCTCAACATGCTCTAAAATATTCAAAAAAAAATTATATGACCAATTGTAATTAAAGATGTTAAATTCTATTAATACCTCCACCACTGTGATGCACATCATGTACAATAACATTTTGATCTACCACCACCTCAACATGCTCAACATGCTCTAAAATATTCAAAAAAAGTTTACA
Source organism: Thuja plicata (assembly GCA_018584345.1). Classification (NCBI taxonomy): domain Eukaryota; kingdom Viridiplantae; phylum Streptophyta; class Pinopsida; order Cupressales; family Cupressaceae; genus Thuja; species Thuja plicata. The sequence continues at coordinate 6,954,570 of MU228154.1, read as the reverse complement.
CGGCCAATTGTAATTAAAGATGTCAAATTCTATTAATAATTACGTAATTTGTTTCCAATAGAAAATTAATACCTTCACCACTGTGATACACATCATGGCCTTCATCACACCCAGGTTCTGTGATAGGATTTGAAGGTTGCAGTGAAATGTCATGCACATTGTTATCATGAAATAGTCAATTTATGTTTGAAATTAACTATTCAATTTGATTTACTTTTCATTTGACCAATTTACCTGTGTCTCATCTGGTGCAGCAGATTCTTCATTATGGCTTTCATATTCTTGGTGTAGGCATGCAGCCATGACTTTATAGCCTTCCTTCAAGGCTATTCTTTTGTCTTCATCTGTGAGCTCTAAATTGAATTCTGTGCCCTGTATTTAATATTTAATATCATCAGTTTTCCATGTATGATTTGATTAAAAAAAATTGTTTGCAACCTTATATATAAAAATTTAATATGAAATTCCAATGCTGCTACTTACAAGTCGAGAGTGAAGTTTCATATAGCCACCAAAGCCAAGTTTGTGTTGGCCAAACTTTTGTAATCTCGCTTTTGTAGCTTTTGATGTGTCTTGCAGTCTATGAAAATTTTGAAACATGTTAGATTATATATTTACAAAGATCACTAATTAGTGCATGATTACATTCTACTTAATACTATCACGTCATACCTTCTTTTGTCATCTTTTGGTTGAATTCCTCTATCCTTTAGCCTTTTCTCTTTTGCATCTTCCATTATTTATTCCACTCCATCGGTGGAATCATAGGAGGTTGCTCATACTTTGTATTATCCTTTAAAAGCCCTTCTATATTGGTCCCTCATAGTCTTTATATGTTTGGATGTTTTTTTAAGAATTAGGGCACTGTCAAAAGTTTTACCAAAGAGGTCCTCTAAAGATTTAATGAGCTGATTTTTTAAGTCAGTATCTTGTTCATTCCGCCTTTTTTGAAAAACAAAATTGTTAGATATCATAACTTTAATATAGTACAATAAATGAAAGATAAGAAAAATATTGTACCAATATTATGAAGCTACGTACCTTTTATGTATGGTGGGCCCAAATAGCTTCAATGTCATTTCAAAAAGAGTTTCATAAAAAACATCATTTCCTACAAAAAACATCATGGGATTATCAGTCCAAAATGAGTTATGTATAAGTAAACTATAATCACACTGTAAATAATAACAATTTTAAAGCACCTAGAAGCTTTGGTACTTTTAATGGAATCATATTTTTCTTGTTAAACAACAATGACCTCGCAAATGAACTAGTACTAGTAACACAAGATGATCCAGGAAATGGTTGAGCTTCACTACTACTAGTCTTTGTTCTTGTACCAGGTGTAGGCTGCGTATCTATTAGTGCACAAAATAGGTCCATGTGTATAAAATTCACACAAGGAAAATAAAAAATGCATGATTAGCACATAACAAAATATAGAAAAACAAGGTTTTACCAGTTGTAGCTGGTACAGAGGAAGATGTCCACAAGCTCCTTGTTGTAGACAATGCAGTCGGCAATATCAGATTCTTTATCGAAGGAGGCATCTACACTTCATCATGAGCTGAAGAATATATTGTTAGCAAATAAATTTTCAATGGATAAAGATTAAATGGGGTACTAGAAGCATCCCAAACATAAGTTGAGTCAATAATGCATACAAAGGTTAAATTAATGGTTAAAGGTTTAAGGATTATTTACATGAAGGTTGTGCGCTACAACCCTCACCATATTGACCACGATTCATAGGTGTCAAAAAATCCTATAAGAAGAATACATGATATTTAAGATCATGATCCATAAGATAGTATAAATATAAACATCTATTGAACTTTAATTATTGCTTAATATTAATTACTGCTTACATTCATACAATTGACTCTACGTATCAATTCATCTTTGAGTGCCTCTGTCTCCTCAGTTTTGTTAGGAATCATCACAAGGTTAAGAATTTCTTTAGTATATTTATTTTGAATCTGAGTAGCCATGAAGATAGGGTTAGAGCTACATGCAATGTCATCTAAAAATTGTGTCTCAATTTCAGATCGCAATTGATTTGTTGTCATTTGTGCTTTTCCCTATCAATAAGTATCAAGTTATGACATCAATATCAGTAAAATTATATCAAAATAATTCCAAATCCATAAAGAAAAGAACATAATAATATGACATTTTTTTCTATATAATTTGTAGAATTACACTAATCAAGGTTTACCTTTGATGAAGAAGGTGTGTGAGGAACATCCTCGCCTTTGTCTTACGATCGATCCATGTCGCCCTGTGACAAATATTAGTAATTCTTAGCAATCAACAATGAAATGAAAGTAATAAACTTAACCAAAAAATTTATTAATAAAATAGTAGATTGTATATTGGAGTCAATATTAATTAGAGGCAATTGGTTTAAATGTTATACTTACCAGTCCCATGATAGGGAATTTTTTTGTATCTACACGATTCAAATTGTAATCTATCAAAAGCTCTTCCCCTACACTTATTGAATTTATCGCACATACAAATAAATGATTCCCTCGCATGCCTCGAATATACAATTTGGCCACTTATTAGTTGACACAGGTCAAGAACTATTTATAAAACCTGCAATATTCCCTGTTGCTTTTGGTCTTCCATCAATATACATAGCGAACCTTTTAGTTTGATCATTTTCTTTGCATTGTATATAGTTTGCTGACAATGCATACCTATGCATACTTTTTTTGACCTCTAGTTGATCTCCCTATTTTAGACCTACTAGATGTCACATTTTTGTCTTCTATTCCCGCATTTTCCTCACTTGAGGAAGACAGATCAGACAAATACCTATTTGGTGATACCTACAATCCATCAAATGAGAGACGTAGTAGGATCTATATATTTTGTTGACTAAAGAGAAGGAAACCAAATAATAAATTATACATGTCGATCCATGTCAAAGGCGTTTAATTTTTTGCATATGTAAATCATTTATCTTAAGTTAGCCAAAAATTAAATGATATGTAAGCTACAAATTACATAAAAGACAAAATTTACATGATGAAAAATATACTCCATGACATTAGACTTCAAGACATAATAACTTAATTATAAAAACATACTAGTCAAACAAATTTCTATGAATAAGTCAATACCTCATACATGACATTGATCATACCTTGACTACATACATTTCCTTGATCATGTTATTGATCATCCTCTTCATCCATGTCATCATCATCATCATCACCATCATCGTACTTGTCACCTCGATCATCATCATCGTTGTCATCATCATTATGACCAACACCACCACCATCTTCATCACCATCATCATCATCTTCATCACCATTATCATGACCATTCTCATCATGGCCATCATCGCCTTGATCAACTCCATCTTCATCACCATGATCATGATCGTCATCATCATCATCATCATCATCAGCAGGACCAGAATCATCATCATTTTCTTCTTCTTCTTCTTCATTGTGTAACAGTCATTCATGATCATCATTTACTTCATTTTCTGATTCTTTAGTATCTTCTTCTTCCATCACATTATACTTTATCGGCCTTCCTCTTGGATCATGTCTAACAAAAAATGACCAACCTGATTTATGTGGAATGCCAAAGTAAAAAAACTTGCTCACATTGGCTTGGAAGAACATAAGGCTCATCTCCAACTGGCTCAAATGACCTTGTACTAATCATTGTAAATCCACTATCATATTCAATAATAGTCCTATCAGGATCATTTTGATTCAGTTGTAGCCTGTACCATTTGACAACAAATAGAACTAATTTGAATGAATTAAAATCGCACTCAAGTATATCATCCAAAATGTCATAGTATCAATTTTTAGATTGTTGAGGATGTATGTCATTTTTAGATGAAATATTAGTGACCTTGAAGACTACACTTATCCCAGAATCACAATTTTTCTTTGTGTCATCTAACTTTTTTATGCAAAATTGACGACCATGGTAGTACATAGCTTTGTGGTGTTTGATCTACAATTATTCAAACATGTCAAGATTATTTGTACCGATCCATGAGTTGATATTAAACTTATGGGTCATGGTTAGTAAACTTATACGTACCTTTCTACCTCTTAAACCATATGCTAGATCAAGTACCATTGGCATAACATTGGGATCTCCATTACGATGAGCTTCTTTAACCAATGATGCAACACCATCCCATGTTAATGAACGACCATTTTCTTGAGATTGTTTAATCCATACCGTCATCCAATCAAGATTGTTTGCAATATACAAATGTAGTGCATCCCACTCACGACCAACTGTAAAGAAAACAAATCGACCGCTTAGAAATAACTTATATTGAAGATGTATAAGAATTAATAAACTACAATAACATCGTAAAATTACCTCTCACTTTTCTCAATATACCTCTCCCCATCAAGTACTCCCCTTCAAATTTTTTTTTAGAGTTGGGATCCCAAATGTGATCTACATGGATATTTGCTGCAAACTTGGGAAGATATTCACTAATGTACACCATATTCTGGTATACCATATATCCCTCCACCATAGAACCCTCAGGATCTTCTCTTTGTCAAGCCAAGCCCTTCATAAATTTCAACTGTTTCGCAACCATCCACATTGACCTAGTTTGTACAGGTCCACACAATTCAATCTCCTCAACTTGATGTATGAGGTAATGTTATTGAGCATTGAAAAAAGTTGGAGGTAGACACTTTTGCATTTCACACATAATTAGGGGAATTTTTCTTTTCCAATATTTTATATCTTTTTTATCAATTTATTTAAATGATAACCACCTCATGTATTTTCCAAGATTGTATATAACTTGTTTAACACTGTTGTCAAACTGGTGTGGGAGGGATAGAGGTAGGACGTACTGCAATAATTAAAAAATGATCTTTTCAATATATTGTAAAATAATACAATAAAAAGTACATGCAATTTTATAAATATATTGTAAATAGAGAACATGACTTACCTTGATAAAGGTATGACAATCATGTGTTTTCAACCATGGACCAAAATTACCTTTCTTTGATACAAGACTTCTTTTGATACCAAAATTACCTTTTTTTTTATGACTTATTTTAATGCATCACTTTGCTGCTCAATTAATAACCAAGGAAGGGCACTCATATTTATGCAGTCTCCATTGCTATTTGATTCAATGAAATTTTTGAGTGCATGATTTTATTAATGAATGTCATTACAAATTTTGGCAATTTTTTCTTTGTCACGCCTTCCATCCAATATTTTCCTTAGTGTCTCTGCTACATTCTTTCCAATATGCATAGCATCAAATAAATGCACGATTGAGAGATCCTTGTAGTATAAAAACCTACTAAATTGACTAGGATAAATTTTTATTCCTCTAGGAAGTTGGTCATTGATGCCTTGACAACCTTCACGAGCATCAATTACATCATTAATTAGTAAATAAAAGACAATGTCAAAATATAAATTTCAAACAAAAATCATCAGATGGAATGACATTAACTCGGTGATTTAGTCTATTGTATTCCAACTTTCATAGATGAGGTGTCATTATTTATGGCCTTGATGTTGTCTCTTCTTTCCCATTAAAAAGGTGGTTTTCAATAATTTGATACTTATGATTATTGTGGAGAAAGTGCCTAAACTCATCAAACACCTTCTTTCCTAAACTTCTTGAATGATGAGATTTCATCTTTGAACCACAAAATGGACATGTGAATTTACCCTTTATCTGGAGACATAAAATATCTTGTACAATTGGATCATGTACAATTATCATGCGCAACTTAAACATATAGCAATAATGTGTAAGCACTATAACATACCAAAAATATGTAACCTTAACAATATATAACATACCGCAAAAAGGAGTTAGCCCAGGGGCATCATGTATTTTCCATACAAGCATTGCATGGAATTGAAATTGTCTTTGTCCTATTGGTCAAGAGATGTCATACATAGTGACCCCATTCCATAACTTCAACAATTTGTCAATAAGGGGCTCAATATACATGTTCATATCTTTAACTTGGTACTTACCTAGTTGAATGAACAAAAATATTACATAATTATTATGACCATTTTGATGCGGTGTTTATAAATTAATTTAGATAACTATTAAATGAATAAATACCTGGTACAATCATTGAAAACATTATGTGCTCCCTCTTTATGGACATGCAAGGAGGAATGTTATTGTTAATAACAAAAATAAGCCACACTGAGTAAACAGATCGCATATCTCCAAATGGATTGACACCGTCCACTGCCAATGAAAGCTCGAGATTACAAGGTTCTTCTTTAAAGTGTGTCCATGTTGTTTCTATGTCTTTAAATGCATAATCATCTGTAGGCATTCGCATAATTTCATCTTGACTTATATTGCATGCATGGTAATCCATAAATTGTGCCAAGCTAGTGCACCTGAATAATCGTTGAAGACGTGGAACAATGGGAATGTACCGAAAAACCTTGTGAGGCACCTTTTTTGTTATTTGATCTGACCGATATCTACTAATATGACAATCAAGGCATTCTATTGCAAATTCATGTTGTTTATGATATATAATGTGATCATCGGGACATGCATGTATTGTCTGATACTTCATTCCAATTTGATTCATAATGTTAGATAATTCTTGGTAGGAATGAGGTAGAATGTTTGATGGTGGTAATAGAAACTCACCTATCAACCTACAACAAAAAATATGAATTATTAACATAATGAATAGTAATGGTATGCTAACATTAAAGATGAAAAAAATGGCATACCTTAGCATACATGACATTGCTACATTGGATAAACCATTCATAACCTTCAAGATCACCAACAACACTATAGTGGAGAGAAGAGTTGTTTGGGAGCCTTGGTATAGGGGATCGTATTCCTTCTCAAGTATAGGTATATCAAGACCATCTTCATCATCATTATCAGATGCGCTAGTACCATCATCATGATCATCTTGATCAACTACATCAATACCATCTTCTTCAATCATGTCCTCTAGCACATTATCAGTTATGCCAATACCATCATCTTCAATTGTGTTCTCTACCACAGGATCATCTTCTTCCATGTGAGCGTTATCCTCAGCTTGGATATTCACACCTCCATGTTCCTCCAATTGGAAATCCACATTCACCAATCAATGAAAATAGTTCCCCCCTTCACCGTGACCATGTTTCCTACAATGACTCTGGGCTATTGTGATTAGAATTCTTCAATTCTTTAAGCCCTTACACTTTTTGCAAGGACAATTACATTTATCAATTTTTCTTTGGAACTGAGACCACAACCTAGCAATTGTCTCGTTATTTTGTTCTGGGTTCATATTGCCAAGTGTGGACTTTCTTCATAGGAAATTATTTGAGCTATAAATATAAAAAATATAAACATACAAGCATTAGTAGTATCTTGTATATAATCAAAAAATAATAAAATATTACAAGATTGAACAAGTTAAATATCAAGTTTAGCTAAGACAAGGGCCTAAAAGAATGCCTAAAAGAGATGTCATCACATGGAACGTAATGATACAAGATATGCACAACATGGATTTTTTGAAAGGGCTCTAGAAACATTCAACCAAATGCAATTGGCAGGTATAAAGAAAAATGTGGGAGCATATAGTCATAGTTAGATTTATTATTTTTGAGCAATTACATTATACATATCTAAAATCAAATAACTACAAGATCACTTCTTTTAGTTTCATTTAGGTGTAATGCAAATGTTATTTTATAAATAATATTTAGGTTGATATTCAATATTTAACTTGATATAAATTTATAATATAATACTCTTCAAGTGAATGAATTTCACCCCCAATTAAGGAGCTTATTAAAAAAAATGTCCAAACCTTATTAAGGAGCCATGTTTCTTAAATTGATACAAAGAAGTGGACTTCTTCTTTCAAGACAAATAGCCATTTTTGGATTATGTAAACTAACACTTGCAATAGATACGTGAAGCTAATATATTAGAGACTGTAATTTTATATAAACACAGTCACTTAGATAGAAAGAAAGTGTGAGATTGTTGATGTGTTAGAATATAATGATGCAATAGTATGGATAACAAGATTGGAAAGATTGTGATACTAGACATATAAATAATTATATTCAGATGAGATATTGATGATTAGGAAGTTTTTGAAGATATTGGAGGGGAAAATATTACGTTAAGTTGTATGGGCACTTTGATGACTTTGGAGGGGAAAATATTTTGAAGACTTTGATGGATGTCCTTTCACTGCTACAAAGTTCTCATTCTGGCACACGTAGAGAGGGCACTGGCTGATGGATTTGGCTTTATACACATCAATCACATCTGTATATATGTTAACCATATCATATAAATCAATTGTCTTTTGATGGATGGCTATATTCATCTTAGAGCTTCTAGTTTTAACAAATGTGGAGGATTTGGAAATAGACCCGCACCCAGTTTATGTTCCCATGGCTATGTAAGTGGTAACAACACAACAAAAATGTTTTATGCAATGGTACATTTGGATGCCCAATTCCATATACATGTTGTGAATACTTCACATTTTGCGCTCATCCTCCAACTATTTTATTTCTTTTTTTGAGATTATATATGTCTATGCAATCACAATTTGCATGTATTTTATAAGGGCATTTACATCTGTAGTCATCGGTGAATACTCATACTCTGTTACTATGTTTCCATTTTGGTACGTATGCAAAGAATTTTACATCTTGCAATTTGTATTAACTTGAGAGTTTTTAAAACATTTTTAACAAATCCATTTTGTGCATTCCTGCATTGATCACAATTCATGAAATTACATTTCTTTGAGGCATATTGTTCACCAGTTCACATGTTGTATATGTGTTTCCACATCATTTGTGCCTGTCTACCAGGGCAGTTGTGAATGTAACACTTGACAAAAAAGATAATCCATTCTTAATGCTTTGAAAATAAGAGATTGTATGGGCTTGTATCAAAGCATTGATGATTAGGAATTTTTTGAAGATATTGGAGGGGAAAATATGAGATCTGATTTTCAAAGTTTGAAGTAGTTTATAGAAAATGGCATGTTAGTGTGGAGACAATCCATGTATGAGAGTAAGAAGATAATTTTGAGTGTAATAGTAGACATTCAATATGAAATATGTAGCATATATGATTTTAACAAGGTTGTTGAATAAAAGGGAAAGAACACTTGTTGAATGTGAAGAAGTTGATTTTTGGTTGACAGTAAATGATAGAGGGAATAATGGACTTAAATGATAGATATTAGACATGACCTTAATACTTTTGGATATTAGACATGACAACTTATTAAAATCATTATGATGCTTCAAAGAATACATATAGAAGTACTATGAGAAACATTCTTCTATGGTCTTCTATTTCTAATTAAACTTTTAAAAAAAATTAAGTTGCTGAGTTTTTGCCAAATTTTCACTGAGTTTTTGCCTTGTTATTTTTTGAGC
>MU228154.1:6912060-6922304 GCA_018584345.1 Thuja plicata | reverse complement strand
CCCCCCCCCCCCTCAGTGTTTCTAACATAATGAACTATCCCAAGAAATAAAGGGTATCCTTGGTTTATGGATACAACCTAAGGCATAATAACATAATTCTCAAAGGTCCAACCAAGGTGAAAGGACCCCTAAAAATCTAAAAGGAAGAAATCACCAAAATGGTGGGACAGGTGTCAATCAGAATTATTATAGAGTTCACAATAATACATTATTTATGAAAATAACCAAGGTGGAAGAGAAAGATATTAGCCTCCACCTCATAACAATAATCACTTTTAACAAGGATGAAACTGCCATGCAGGATATTATTGTTGGAGATTTACTTCTGGCAGCTAGTTGATTGTATGTTTGTCATTGATGACAACATATAATATACAACAGTGTTCTATATGTACTTATTAGAATGATGCTATTAATCCTTGTGCGGTTATATTCATGTTGTAGACATGTTGTTTCAGTTGTGTTGTGTAATTTTGTTAGCGGCAGTTACAGTTTTTGGAGTTTGTCTGTACAAAGCCGATGTATTGCATTGGTTCTTGAGTTGCACCTATCTTTGGGATATGCATGTGTATATTCAAGATTAATTATGAGTTAAAGATAGTTATCTGAAGGGGCCAAACATGTTTCAACAAGATTGCAATGTTAGAGATAATTTGGTGAGGCCAACTTTGTGAAACGTCGCGTCTATTCAGTTTATATTGCGTGGCTGTAATTATGCTTGCATGATTAGTTAAGTCGGCAAGGATGTTATGAAGAGTTGCCTAACAGGTCCCATGAACTCATACCTTGAGTAATATACTTATAGTAGTTCATTTGTGAAATGCTAAGTTTGAATGATAAGATAAGTGACATAAAAAGTACAGAGCAGAATATCAGTTGTGTTTCATTCATCAAGGATCTATGTGAAGAAGAAGTGAAAGATTACAATACATTGGAACTGATCAAGACAGCAGGTCTACTTTATAGTTCATCATCAGATATAGTGCATATCTATTCTACAGAAGGTTGTATCCTTCACCATTGAAGCAGTGAGCTTTTGGACTGTGAGTCCTCACCCTTAACAGGGTTATTTGTAAAAGACTCCTAACAGGGTCAAACCCTTAACCAAGTCACTATACTTATTGTATTGTAAAGAAAAACTCCTAACAGGGTTACAAGATCTTCTAACAAGGATTATTATAAACAAGTATAGTTCATTGTGGGTGTTTATTCCCACTGGGGTTTTTACCATTTAGTTTCCCCGTAACCAAGTTGTGGTGTTGTCTATTATGCTATCTGAATGTGCATTTACTTTATTGTATTCTATAAATAATAAGAGAAAAGAATTTAATTAGCTGATAATTGATTCACCCCCACCCCCCCTCTTAGTTATCCTTTGGGACTATTCTCACAATTGGTATCAGAGCCAAGTGCCTTGAAGAAAAATCCTAACAGCTTAAGGTAGATCAGATAGCATACTTCAGAAAAGAGAGTCCTAAGTTCAATGGAGAAAATTATTTGGATTGGAAGAACAAAATGATAACACATTTGTAGTGTGTTGGTTTTGACGTCTTTGAGATAGCCACACCAAAATTTGTTTTTCCCTCACTAAAAGACCTCTCAAGAGATGATGTTACTAGTAAACAAAAGGATACATTCACAGCTAATGTAGTTTCCAAAGAAGCCCTTATAAGTGCACTATCTGACAATGAATTCTCTGAGATCAAGAAAGTAGACAAGGCATACACAATATGGAAGTATTTAGAAGACATGTATGAAGGATATATCAAAGCAAAGAATGCACATAGGAAGACATGGAAAAATAAATACAACAATCTTGAGATGTTACATGAAGAGAACATCAGAGCCTACAATCAGAGGATAAATGAAGCAGTTTATGGAATCAGAAACAATGGTCAAGAAATTTCAAAAGAAGACATAATGGACAAGATGATGACTACATTGACAATAGACTATGAAAGCAAGATCAATATTCTATATGAAACCATGCAATTTTTAAAGGAATTCAAGAGAGAGACTTTGATCAGCAAAATCTCTACATTTGAGATATCAAGATTGAAGACTGAACCCAAAAGTGAAACAACTTTCAAAGCCTCAGTCCATGGTAAGAAACCTCTACACATCTCTAGTGATAATGAGAAAGAAGAAGTTGATGAAGAACTAGAAGAAATCATTGCTATGATTGCTAAGAAGGAAAGAAAAGGCAAAGGCAAGTATGAAGGACAGTTTCTATTCAAATGTTTTTCATGCAACAAGATCGGCCACTTTGCATCCAATTGTCCTACAAGAGTAAAGAAATTCATATTTGATTATAAAAATAATATAGAAAGGAATGCTATCATGTTGAAGAAGGTGTAACTGATGAAGATTCAGGAGAAGATGAAATTGGATTCATTTCCCTTAAAGACATGGAAAAATTGCTTGAGGAAATGGACATTGAAGATGAAAAGGAAGCACAGGAGTTAGCCCTAATTTCCAAAGCAAACATCAGAACTAATTGGATCATTGACAGCGGATGCTCTCACCACATGATAGGTGATAAAGATATATTTGTTCATCTAGACAAGTACAAAGGTGGTATGGTTAGACTTGGAGATAACACTCCCAAACCTATCATAGCTAGAGGATCTATCACCCTAGATGGAAAGAACAAGACAGATGATGTTTTGTATGTTGATGGATTACATCACAACTTACTAAGTGTTGGACAGTTACTTGACAAAGGTTATCATTTGGAATTCAAAGACAACAAATGCATTATTAGCAACAAAGAAGGAGACATGATTGCATTAGGCTCAAAAACATAAGGTAATGTTTTAGAGCTCAATTCAAATGTAAGTTGTTTTGTTGCAAAAGTGGCTGACAGTTGGTTATGGAACAAGAGACTCTATCATATCAATTTTGATAATATAGTAAAGATAAGAAATGTCAAGGCAGTTAGAGACCTTCCAAGTATTGCAAAACCTGTTGACACAATGTGAAGGGAATGTGTTATGGGAAAGCATGTAAGGAGCTCTTTCAGAAGCAAGTAGAACTCAGCTGAAAACAAGTTAGACCTAGTGCATACAGATTTATGTGGTCCTATTCAAACAAGATCATACTACGGAGAAAGGTATTTCATTTTTTTTGTTGATGATTTTTCAAGGATGATGTGGGTTGCGTTCTTAAAGGAGAAGTCTGAAGCCTTTGAGAAGTTCAAAATATTCAAAGCTAAAGTTGAAAATGAATTTAGATTAAAACTAAAGTGTCTAAGATCGGATAGAGGAGGAGAATTCACCTCTGACCAGTTTTATGACTACTGTGAAGAACATGGAATCAAAATCCAGTTGAGTGCACCCAGAACCCCTCAGCAGAATGGGATAGTAGAAAGAAGGAATAGGATCCTACTTGATACAGTGCACACTATGATGATTGAAGGAAAAGTTTCTCATACCTATTGGAGAGAGGCAGTCAATACAGTAATCTATACTATCAACCAAAATCAACTAAGACCAGGCGTAGATAAGATACCTTATGAACTTTGGTTTGGTAATGTACCTACAGTAAAATACTTTAGAATCTTTGGCAGCAAGTGTTACATCAAGAGATATGATGGTGTTGGTAAATTTGATGCTAGAAGCGATGAAGGCATTTTCCTTGGTTACTCTACTAAAATCAAAGTATACAGATGTTTTAATTTAAGATTAAAGAAGATAATTGAAATTACTCATGTAAAGATTGATGAGAAGTTCATGATTCAAGAGAGGTACTATGAATATGCACCTATGATTGAGGATGAACCCAGGCCTAGTAGTAAAGATACTGTTATTGAAGAAATGTTTGATTGCATTGATGTATCATGTAATGAACCTAAATCAAGCAAAGAAGTATCACAGATTACAGATGAGGATGTCACACCAAAATTTTCAAAATTCACATCTAGATACCATTCAAAAGATGATATCATTGGAGATCATAGCAGCATTGTTTTGACTAGATCTAAAGCAAAAATTTTAATAGTGGATGAAGAGGTATGTTTACTTTCACAGATTGAACCTTTAAGTGTTGAAGATGCATGCAAGGATTTTGATTGGAAGAAAGCAATGGATGAAGAATTAGATCAAATAATCCAAAATGATACATGGGAATTGGATCCTAGACCTAGTGACAAAAATGTGATTGGAACAAAGTGGGTATTCAGGAATAAGATGAACAAAGATGGTACAGTGGTCAAAAACAAAGCAAGACTAGTGTGTAAAGGATATGCATAGAGGGAAGGAATAGATTACACTGACACATTTTCTCATGTGAGCAGAAGCCATTAAGTTATTCTTGGCCTATGCAACATGTAAAGACTTCAAAGTATATCAAATGGATGTTAAATCAGCCTTTCTGAATGGTGACTTGAAGGAAGAAGTCTACATAGAACATCCTGAAGGATTTAATCTATCAGATAAACCAGACATGGTATGCAAATTGAAGAAAGCACTCTATGCACTTAAACAGGCCCCAAGAGCTTGGTATGAGAGACTAGATGGTTATCTTACCAAGATTGGATTCAAGAAAGAAGCTGTAGATTGTAACCTATTCATAAGAGAGACACTTGATGGATTATTACTTGTTGCCATATTTGTTGATGACATTATCTTTGGAGGTAATGACTAGTTAAGTGCAAAATTTGCAAAAGAAATGCAGAATGAATTTGAAATGAGCATGATTGGTCCTATAAAATATTTTTTGGGATTAAATGTAAAGTTGACAGATAAAGGAATATTCATAAATCAGTCCAAATATGTGAAGGAAATACTGAAGACTTTCAAGATGGAAGACTGTAAGTCAGTATGCACTCCTATGATAATAGGAAGCAAGCTTTCTAAAGAGGATGATTCCACAGCAGTTGACAAGACATTGTAGAAATCTATGATTGGAAAACTTATATATCTTACTCAATCTAGACCTGACATATCTAATGCAATTGGCATTGTTGGTAGATTTGCAGTTGAACCAAAATAGAGTCACCTAATGGCAATAAAGAGAATATTCAGATATCTAAAGGGAACTATAGACTATGGTTTATGGTATCCTAAATCAGAGAATGTACAACTTCATGTGTATATAGATCCAGATTGGGCAGGTTGTATTGATGACAGGAAGAGTACTTCTGGAGGAGCATTATTTCTTGGAGATGGGTTGGTTTCTTGGGTAAGCAAGAAGCATAATTGTATCTCTCAGTCGATAGCAGAAGTTGAATATGTTGCAGCAGCATTGAATTGTTCAATAAATGTTTGGATCAAGTAGATGGTTAAAGATTTTGGTATACAGGTTGATTATCCTATTGTTATTCATTGTGATAACACCAGTACTATCAACATGTCCAAGAATCCTATGATGCACACAAAGACAAAACACATTGAGATCAAATACTATTTTCTTAGATAAAAATTTGTAGATAATGAAGTAAAATTGGACTATGTGAGCACCAAAGAACAATTGGCAAATATTCTCACAAAGCCTTTATCAAAAGATACTTTTGAGTATCTCGGGGGGAAGTTGGGAGTAATTCCCTTTCCTGAGTCTGATTAGTTAAATTAGCAAGTACATCAGTCCATAGTGACTGATGAATGGTTGACTACTCTACTTCTAGAGTAGTACATGTGCCTAATTGTTTATGGATCCCTTTTCCATTGATGTCAAAGGGGAGTATATAGTAAGGGGGAGCATATACTCTAGGGGAGTATAAACACAGATAGAGGAGCTGAAGTAGTGTAGAGGAATCTTTGATGAGGATATTGAGAAGATTGTAAAAATAAAGAGGACACTATGTGCTGAAGATGTTTTTAATATCATATGTTGCCATCAATGTCAAAGGGGGAGATTGTTGGAGATTTACTTCTAGCAGCTAGTTGATTGTATGTTTGTCATTGATGACAACATATAATATACAAGAATGTTCTATATGTACTTATTAGAAAGATGCTATTAAGCCTTGCGCAGTTATATTCATGTTTTTTATGTTTTGTTCATACACACAGACTCAGATATGAAGTTTCAGTTGTGTTGTGTAATTCTGTTAGCGGCAGTTACAATTTCTGGAGTTTGTTTGTATAGAGCTGACATATTGCATTGGTTCTTGAGTTTAACCTATCTTTGGGATATGTGTGTGTATATTCAATTTTAATTATGAGTTAAAGATAGTTATCTGAAGGCACCAAACATGTTTCAACAAGATTGCAATGTTAAAGTTAATTTGGTGAGGCCGACTTTGTGAAACATTGCATCTATTCAATTTATATTGCGCGATTGTAATTATGCTTGCGTGATAAGTTAAGCTAACAAGGATGTCATGAAGAGTTTCCTAATATGTCCCATGATCTCATACCTTGAGGAATATACTTATAGTAGTTCATTTTTGAAATGCTAAGTGTGAGTGATAAGATAAGCAAGAGAAAAAGTACAGAGCAGAATATCAGTTGTGTTTCATTCATCAAGAATCTATATGAAGAAGAAGTGAAAGATTGCAATACATTGGAACTGATCAAGATAGAAATTCTACTTTATAGTTCATCATCAGATATAGTGCATATCTATTCTATAGAAGGTTGTAGCCTTCACCATTGAAGCAGTGAGCTTTTGGACAATGAGTCCTCACCCTTAACAGGATTATTTTTAATAGACTCCTAACAGGGTCAGACCCTTAACCAAGTCACTATACTTATTGCATTGTAAAGAACAACTCCTAATAAGGTTACAAGATCTTATAATAGGGATTATTATAAACAAGTATAGTTCATTGTGGGTGTTAATTCCCACCGCGGTTTTTACCATTTGGTTTCCCCGTAACCAAATTGTGGTGTTGTCTATTGTGTTATCTAAATGTGCATTTACTTTATTGTATTATGGAAATAATAAAAGAAAAGAATTTAATTAGCTGATAACTGATTCACCCCCCCCCCCCTCTCAGTTATCCNTTCCCCCCCCCCCCCCTCTCAGTTATCCTTTGGGACTATTCTAACAATTATGACCAGTATGGTTATGAGCATCATCATCAAAATTTCCGATCGCGCAATCCACCAACACATCCTCCTTATTACAATAATTTCAATAATTATAATGGCCAGTACCAGTACATTCCCCAAAACCATGGACCCCACTTTCATCCAGATCCTTTTGTATTTACAAGAGGCCACATGAATGTCAACATATATAAACCATTGGACTTCATACAAATCCTTGGTGCATGCATGACATAAAGAATGAATGGAAAGTTAACATTCCTAAATTTGGAGGAAGTATAATACAGAATGTTGAAAGTCATATGAGAGTGTTTTAAAAAACAATGGAGAACCATGAAGTACCCCATGAAGATTTCTTCCATAACTGATGATAAGTGATGAAGAGTTAAGTTTTGTATGAGTTTGATGTTGAACTGATGATAGGTTGATCAGTTATGATGTTTTCATTGATGTCAACTTAGTGTTTTTTGGTTGACATTGTACCTGTTATGTTGGTATGTGTACAAGAGTTCAAATCATGAAATGTGGAATGAATTAGAGTTTTTGATCCTATAGGAATACTAAGTGATGTCTCCAGATGCTATATCTATGATTGTAGATATATATCTTATGTATTGTCTGAGTTATGATTGATTGAAGGTTTACAGCTTGCAAGAAGAAAAATATGTAGCCAGGAATGAATGATTTGATGATTTTGTCAATAGTGTTTGGATTAATATGTTATGGTCATAATATGTGTATCTTGGATATGTCATGAGGTTTTGGTTGTGAGTGCATCATGTTTTGATGATCAGAAGGCAAAGTTTCAAGTGACATAAGGTCATTTAGTAAAAGAGTTAAAAAAAATTAGAACAGTCAGTTAGATCCTTGATCGATGATGTTAGATTGTGTTGATGTGAGTGATTACGTGTTCTAGGGATTATTGTGAAGATAAAGATTGATATGAATTGATGAGTTGGAATATTTTTGATCATTCATTATCACATTTATTGGAGGTTGTGCAAGAACATTGGAAAGTGTATTATGGTTTGACTTTTCTTTGTCAAATTGATGTGCGATGGATTTGAAGGTTGACCTGAGTTAGTTAGAATTTTTTCTAGATTATTAACACATCCTAGGGATTTCTCATTGAGTGGGAAAGATTGTAAAACATTTTGTAAGGTGGTTAATTTACCTAATGTACTTGTATTGTATAAATATGTAAAATGATGAAATAAATAAGTGTAGATTGTGGATGCAGAGGTGTGATTGAGAAGATGAAGAAAAGAGAAGTGTGTCTACATGTGTAACAGAGATTGAGCTTAAACTGGATCTTTATTAGCAAAGGAAGTGCTAATTTCTTAGATCATTTTACTTGTTGATTCCTAATAGTTTCATCAAGCTAAATCCCTTAACCGGGTAGATCCTAACATGTCAGAATTGTAAATCCTTTAACAGGGTGACTCTTTAATTAGGGTTTGAAATCCTTTAACCAGGTTACTCCTAATAGGGTAAAGATCCTAACAGGGCTAAAGGTAAATCCATTGACCAAGTCACTCCTATTAGGGTCTTACTTTTAATTGGACATATTGTAAGCTTTCAACATGGCTAAGCTCTTAACCGATTGTACTTCAAAATATTACAGATTTTAGTGGGTTCCATCCCCACACGTGGTTTTTCCCATTTGGGTTTCCATGAGAAAAACATTGGTGTTATTGTGTTGCATGATTGTGTATTCTTATTTTTATTGTTTATTTTTTCATGCAATGAATTTTTATTGATGCAATTGATTGAATGGATGATGATGAAAAGTTTGATTTGGTAGATTATTGATTCACCCCCCCCNTTTGGTAGATTTTTGATTCCCCCCCCCCCCCCCCTCTCTTAGTAATATTGGATCTTATAATACTAACAATTGGTATCAAAG
Organism: Thuja plicata; assembly: GCA_018584345.1. NCBI lineage: Eukaryota > Viridiplantae > Streptophyta > Pinopsida > Cupressales > Cupressaceae > Thuja > Thuja plicata. Next base: position 6,913,406 of record MU228154.1, on the reverse strand, counting down.
CTTAGGTCCTCTTTGTGGTAATCCTAACAGCTTGAGGAAAAATATCCAATGATGAGGAAGGATCCTCCCAAGTCTTCTAAGGACAACTATCTTGTATGGTGTGATAGAATGAAGTTATACCTAAAGGGTATGGGACCACAATACTGGATGCATGTCACAAAAAGGTATATCATACCTATTGGAACTCTCACTACAGATGAACTAAAGGAACAATAGGAGGATACTCAAGCACATGAAGCCACTGTAATTACCCTATTTGATTTGGAATATGTTGATGTTCATGAATTAGAAATTGCCCGTTTTGTTTGGGAAAAGTTGAAACTTATGTATGGTGGAGATATTCATGTGAAGAAAGATAAGAAGACAATCTTAGAGGAAAATATGATGATATGAAGATGGTAGAAGGAGATAATAGGGCACAATATGGCCTAAGAATAAAAGAAGTGGTTAGTGTTATTAGAGGTGTTGGTGGAACCATTGAAGAATATACTATGGTAAGTAAAATTATAAGAAAATTATTGTCTTTTTATGTCATTAGAGTGTCAGTTATAAATGAGATAAAAACATTTTATAATTCTACTATAGATGGAATGATCTATAAGCTAACTACATTTGAATTGAATAAATATGATAACAATATTCCCAGAGTTTAAGCTTCTTTCAAGGCATCGATGTCTAATGTATATGTAAGGAAAGGTAAGGAAACAAGTCATGATACTGATCAATTATCAAGTTATCCCAGGGAAATTGAAGGCATTTTGGAAGAGGAAAGGAAACAAGAAGAGTTTGAAGATTTATTAGAAAAGAGATTGCCTACAGGGACCGGTACATACAAAGGTAAATTTCCACTGAAATGTTTCTCTTGTAATAAGATTGGACATATTTCTACCAGATGTCCTAATGGTGAAAAAAAGGAAAAGTTCAAAAATTTTAAAGGAAAAGAAAATAAAAAATGCTTTGTTGTAGTGGATGAAGGAGTTACTGATGAAAAATCAAGAGATAATGAAGAAGAGGAGTTTTTCTTTGTTGCAGTCAAAGAAGATCCAGCATAAGGATAAAAGGTAATAGTTTCTCATAGAAGTTAGAATGATGACTGGATTATAGATAGTGGGTGCTCACATCACATGACCGGTGATAAGAGTGATTTTATTAAACTTGACAAGTTTGTTTTTGATTAAGGTAAAAGCAGGTTTTGAAGGGAACCCTGAAACCCTTTAACAAAACAAAGAGAGGAGAGACTAAAAAAGCCCAACGAGCATCAGATTGACCCAGAGATAGGAACAATCAACTGAGGGTCAAAACCCAGATATAGCAACATAAACATACTAAACAAAAGGAACAAAAAA
>MU228154.1:6869957-6911554 GCA_018584345.1 Thuja plicata | reverse complement strand
TATATATTGATTTATTTTTAGCTATTTCCAGAGGAGACAAGAAAGTTGTCCTTCTCACCTCACTGTCCATCCTGCGGATATCGGCATGAAGCGACTGAACTTTACTGCCTTTGAATGTTCTATCTCTTTCCTCTTTCCTCTTATCCTGCTCATGGCTCGAGGAATCATACGGCTCAGAAATTTCCTCTTCAAGAACTTTGAAGCTATTATCCCCAGAATGCTCCACATTAATATCTACTGTTTTAGTATCTGCTTCTTTATTCTTCACAGTTTCAGTCCCTTTAGTCTCCTTTTCAACAGCGTACTCTTTAACCAGACCAGAATTAACTTTTTCCCCAGACTTAGGGCAGAAACTACTTCCCTTAGCATTAGTTTTATCATGGTCCACCATAATCTTGACAAGTTTGTTGGTGGTGTGGTAATATTTGGTAATAGTACACCTTGTTTGGTTAAAGGTAAAGGAACTATTTCCTTGAATGGAAAGAGAAATACTAATGATGTTTATTATGTGGATGGTCTAATACATAATCTATTGAGTGTGGGTCAGTTGACTAACAAAGGTTACAGATTGTAATTCAAAGGATGAGCATGTAGAATTATTAGAATCTAGGGTGATGAGATTGTTACTGGTAGGAAGACTAGAGGTAATTTAATCCATCTGAATACTACTGTGAACATTTTTTTGGTTGCTAAGGCTAAAGATATTTGGTTATTGCATAGAAGGTTTTGTCATGTAAACATTGATAGTTTGATCAAAGTAAGTCAGACTAATGTAGTTAGGGAATTACCTCAGTTAGTCAAACCAGACAACATGATGTGTAAAGAATGTCAGCTGGGTAAGTTAACTAGTACTAATTTCAAAAGAAAATATTTTTCATCTGAAATAATACTTGATTTGGTGCATTCTGATCTTTGTGGTCCTATTAGATAGAATAATTATCAAGGTCAAAGATATTTCATAATGTTTACTAATGACTATTCTAGAATGATGTGGGTGACTTTCTTGAAGGAGAAGTCTAATGCATTCCATAAATTCAAAGAATTCAAAGAATTGGCTGAGAAGGAATTAGGTAAGAGTTTGCAATTCTTAAGATCTTACGGAGGAAGTGAGTTTACTTATACAAATTTTGTTACATATTGTGAAAATAATGGAATCGAGCGACAAATATCTGCACCAAGGACTCCTCAACAGAACGGTGTTGCAAAGAGAAGAAACGGAACAATAGTGTTAATCCCTAAGTTTTGTTGATGATTAGTGACCAACACTTATTCATTTACTTAGGTAGTTTTAGTTGGTTATCACTGTGGCCAAGTTAAACATTCAAGGTTGAGCAAACATTGTTGAGCAAGTTTTTAGGTTGCTGAGTTACATCATGTCGAGCCGAGTAGAATATTAAGTGCCAAGCAATAGATATGTTAAGTGTTGAGCAGAACAGTTTTTGTATACATGTCAGGATTGATTCAAACTTTGATGTGAAATGTTTAGGTTGACTTGTATGAGATTTTGGCTGACATATGTATGCATTTAATATTTGTCTACTAAGTTAATTACGCATTTAATTGTTTTATAATATGCATGGCATGAAGCCAATCAGGAAATTAGAATGCCTTGGGGGCCTAAATAATAGATCTTTATCATTGATCTAGATCTTGCTACCAGAACTGTAAAGACATATAAGATTGCTTCTAACCCTAGAAGAAATATACAGAGAGAGATACAGTGTGAGAGAGAAGGGTTGTTGTGTTCATAAAAGATGAACAGTGAGTTATTTTGAGAAGAAGCTTAGATCAAGCAAAATGAGAAAGTAGTGAAGAGCAGAGTAAAGACATATCAGATTGTGAGATCACAGAAGGTATTGGAAAGAGTAAATCCATCATCAGCATTTGAGTGCATAACGAAGGATCACTACTTGAAACATTCTAACAAGTGTATCAGGTGAAATCTCTTAATAGAGTGGTTCTAGTAGACCATTTTAAATCTCTTAGTCGAGTGCTTACTTTACTGTAAGTTCAAATCCTTTGACAAGGTAGATTGTAATGATCTTTAGTTCTTAACCGAACAGACCTTTAACTAGGTAGATTGCATTTTGTAATAAAACTCTTGTAGCCCTAACAGGCACACTTTATTGCTGCAGTAGTGAAGATTTTGTGGGTGTCATCCCCACCCCATTTTTACCTATTTGGGTTTCTGGGTTACCAAAAATTTGTGTTATGAGTTATATATTTCATGTTGTGGATACTATCTGATGTTAGGTTAAATTCATATATGTATGAATGTGGATCAATTTGTTTTAAGTGGTTAAGTTTTAAGATCTGATTCACCCCCCCTCTCAGTATCTTTCTTTCTCATTATTGCACTTCCAACAATTGGTATCAGAGCGCAATTCTCCTACAAAAGCTTTTAATCAACTTGTGAGTACAGATATTTAGATGGAGGTTTACAAGTTGGTTAAAGTCATTGAGAATGAGAAGATCAAGATTCAACTAGCATTACATCAGCTTGAGATAGCAAGATAGGAATTTAAGAAATTATTGACAGCTAGAAAATATTTGGCCAAAAAAATGAATGATACTCATTATCAGGAAGATGACACATAAAATATATTTCAGAATGGATAGTCTACTGAGAGTGATGCAGAAATTGTAGATCTAGTGGAAAAGAACAATGTACTATGTGAAGAAGTTAGAAACTTGAAAAGAGAACAAGAAATGCAGATAGTGAGACTATGTGAAGTAGTGGAACAAAAGAAGAAAGTTGAAGATGACAAAGCTATGGCAGAAGAAGATAAAAGAGTGATAACTGTCAGACTTGATGAAAGGACACATGATGTGCAAATGATGACAATAAATTAGGTTGACATGGAAAATAAACTGCTACTTGCAAATCAAGAGATTAGTAGGAAAGATATGGAAATGATGAATCTGAGATCTGAGAACAATCAATTGAAAGATGATTTGAGATCTAAGAAGGAACTGAATGAAAGGATGAATAAACCTAATGAAGATTTCACTCATTTTGATAATCTGATGGAAGCATCAAGAAGACCAAAAGATTCTTCTGGATTAGGTCACACTGAACCAAAAACATCTACTGAGAAAGGAGAATCATCTAAGAATGGTGAAAGGAGGAATGCAAAGACAAAGTACAACAAGCCTATTTGCCACCACTATGGAAAACTAGGTCATACAGCAAGCATTTTCCGAATCAATAAAGGTAAGTCCAATCCTAAACCTAAACTCAATGGTTACTATTTTAATTACAAGAAATTTGGGCATAAAGCTCATGAATGTTGGGCTGAAGCAATTGATGCACATCCCAAACCAAGATTTAATTGTTATTGTTACAAGTGTTAGAAACATGGTCATAAAGCACAAGACTGTAGATCCAATGCTAAACAGCAATGGACATCAAAGACACAAACAAAATCACCTAGGAAAGGCAACACTTACAAAAAGGATTATAATACAAGGTAGAGTTGTCATTATTGTGAAGAATATGGACATGCACCTGAAGATTTCTTAAAGACACATTTCAGAGGGAAATATAAGAGTTGGATGAATGGAAGTCTAGTCTGATTTAGTTGTTTGAAAATTGGTCACACTAAGAGAGAGTGTAGGAAAAGAGTACTGTCTCCTACTATTGAGGAAATAAGAGCACAGATGAACTAGACATGGGTAACGAAAATAGAGCCGAGCAGCAGTGAAACCATTAAAGCCGAGGTCACCCAATCCAATGGATCAAGTGATCACACCATCTCTAACTGAGAAATAGAGGTATGTAAGGAACTACATTTAAATTTCAAATCTTACATCAGTTCCTAACATGTAAATGTGCTAAAGTCCATATCCGCATATGTTTAGATGCACCAAGACATGTTTGTGACAAGTGCTGAGAAGAGTTAACTGCACTATAAGTGCCAAGTTGGTTTCTGAGTAAGTTTTGTGATGGTCAAGTACGGTAAGACAAGTGGTATGCAAGTTGTGTTAGTAGGCCAATGACAGCTGGTTTTCACTAACCTAAGAGACAGAATATGTATTGCTTATCTACCTTGACCTTTCAAGTTTATATAAGGATGAATAGTTTATTCTTCATTTTACCTTGCAATTTTTATTATTCACAAAGCAATCGAAGAAGTTGCAGAATTGATCTTAATAAAGTTTGTTTTGAAAATCTCGTCAACGTGCCATCGGAAACCCTAAGGTGAACAGTGTGAAGTGTTACTTGCCAAGGTACCTTGTTCTTCATTTTTGAACCCTAATTTTAGAGATTATGGTTGCAAGTTCTTCTGCACCTGTCAAAGGAATGGAGGAGGAGCTGAAACAAATTAAGCTAGTAAGAAGTGATGCATGTGTACCTCCTAACTTTTGAGCCATTCCCGAAAGTGCAATTTTAGGTGATCTGAATGGAGCCCTCTCATGTATCCCACCAAAGGTACTTATGATCCATGATGTTAGATCTTGTTACATGGTTAAGATTGGCAAAGTAGGTGATAGTGAAGGAGGAAATCCTACAACAAGTTGTGTGAAAATGGAGTTCTGAAAGATGAATTCAAGTACTTAACTGACAAAGGGTTAACTCATGCCCTAGATTTTCCGCCAGACTTCAAGGATGAATGGATCAATGTTGTTCTAAGTCGAGTTCATAATATGCATATGTGGCTAGATAATGGACCAGTTAGGATCACTAAAGATATTATTCATCAAGTAACTAGATATCCTATTATTAGTGGAAAGAGAACAATGAGAGATCAAAGTAAAGAAGAGATAGCAGCTAACACTGGAGCTGTCTGGAATAATAGAGGTATGACTATCTCTACAATTGCATATTTAGAACTTGACTTTGGAGTGAGAATGATTGCACATAACTTCTATCAGTCGATCCAACTGGATAGTGTTCCCTGCAATAGCAGTGGACCAAGCATGGAAGATAGTTAAGAAGAATCACACCTACGACCTTGCCGAGATGCAATTGACATAACTAGCTGAGAACTTACTATCGATCAGAAAAGCTAAAAGCTCATCATGTAGGTTTGGCTCTTTACTAGTTTGCATATTCTTATATGTACAGAAGTCATTTCCTATATTGGGAAATATTGTTTGGAAGGATAGACCTATTACTATGCATATTAGTGAATGTATTCAGCAATTAGGCAATAATTTTAATAGTATTATGGGAAACTACTTTGTGGAATTTAAAAAGAGAATGAGGTTGAGGTCTAGAATTCCTAGTTCACTTATGGAAAAGCACTATGAGGAGATATGTTTTCTAGTTGACACAGATTACACATACATTTAGGCTGTGACACCTAGGGTATCATGGCTGGAGCCATTTCCCTATGAAGTTAACATTGATTAAACATCAACAACTATCACAACAATCCTACTAGAGGAGATTGATACAAAAGCAAAGAGGTTTGGAAATTATGATGAAGCTAAGGCAAATATATCTATGAATCTTAAGGCAGGAAACATGGAGAGAAAGAGGAAAAAGATTGTGAAAAATCTGAAGAAAATGGTTGGATTGTCGAGTGATGAGGATCTAGAGGATGCACCTCTAGGCATATCTACTGGATAAGGAGAAGATGTATATGAAGAAGAAGAAGTAGAAGTTAGTGAATCTGAAGAAGAGATTCTTGTTAAGGAAAAAGGAAAGAAACCAGCAGTAGCCAAGGTAACCAAGCCGAGTCAAGCAAAACCTAAAGTTACCCCTGCCATTTCCAATCATCCAAGGACAAGGGCATCTACTATTACATCTCTAGTAGTACAAACAAATGTATATGCAAAGAAGAAGGTTGGAGAGAGTAGTTCTGGATTAAAGACTAAATTTGCAATAAAGGTTGTGCTGAGCCTACAGGTAAAGAGACCTAGAAGGACACTACATCTGGATCTGGAAAGTGATGAAGAAAAGACTAAAATTGATGAACCCAGCAACATACCAACAACACCATTCAAGAGACCAATTGATATTAATGAGGTATGTGAGAATTTGAGAAATTCTGCAGGGTTATCTGGTTTTAATTTTATCAAATATGAGAAATTGAAGTTAGAAGATAAGCACAAAGTTCAAGAAGCACTATTAGATATGATGTGCAATTTCAAGTTAACTCCTATAGAGATAGAAAACAATGTTTCAAGTGAGTTATATGAGTTTCTATCTAGAAAATGGGAATTTGCACTCACAACTGAGAGACAAATTAGAGAAGGCACATTAGCTCAAGTCATTCCTGAGCTGACTAAGAAACAAAGAGAAAAATTTGTTGAGGAGTATAAGCATAAATTCATACCTAAACAGAGAGGTTATTCTATTTTGAAAAATTATATTGAAAGTATAGTACAATAGAGTAATAGGATTTGGAAGGAAATCTTTGGATTGATTGCTCCAAAAGAAAAGAAGAATGATGAAGGAACATTTGAGCCAAAGGCTAAAGAATTTGAAGCCACCCCTGCACCACAGAAAGAAAAAGATAAAATTTCTACTGAGCCTGACAAGATTGGAGCACAACCAAAAGAACAAACAGAGACAGTAAACATTGTTGATCTGACAACAGACAGTCCAATTGATGTCACAATTGATGACTCTAGCAATTTGGATGCTGAGGGTCAGGATGAGCCGAGAGACACAACTATAGAATTGCCTATTAAGGCTATTGAGACTGAAGGAGAGAAGAGTACAAAGGAAGATGGAGAGAGAACTCAAGAGAAACCTGAGGATAAAGTTGAACCAAAGGAAGTAGAAAAGGAGAAAATAGATGAACAAGAGGTAATTACACATAATTCACCTATTTTAGAGGTTGTCAAAATAGTCTTAGATAGTGGTGAGGAGATGAGGGATACTAACAATGAACCTAAGGAACAAGAGGTAGTGCAAGTGTTGGTTGGTTTACCACACTCGGCATCATCTACTCCCACTAGACTCAAAATAGGAGGTACGCCTGATCAACAGGCGATTTTGACTGAATTGGAAAAAGTAATGGTGACTACTACTCATACAGGAAAAGGTATTGAGGAAACAAAGACGAGCTGTAGCTCACCGAAACTTAAGAGGAGTAAAATCGTGAGGAAGAATTCTCCCACTCCTAATGTCACATTAGATGAAGTTATTGTGATTCCACCATGGGATCCCAATGTTTTATCTTATGAACAGATTGAGACTCTTCAAGAATTACTCAAGAGGAAGAAAAGGCAGGAAGAAATGAAAAGAGAGCAGAAGCAAAAGTAGGTGTTGCATGACATCAAGGGTATATTTGTAAAAGCTTTTGACATGGAAGATGAAAATCCTCAAGCTCCTATTCTTGAATAGTTAGTTCATATTGTACAAAAGGTGAATGATGACAACATTGAATCTAATGAGAATTTATTACAATGGTCTGAGAGGAAATTTGAGAAAAAAGTACTAGCAAAGATCTCAGGGGAGATTGTGGTAAAGAAGGTTGAAATTTATTCCCTTGTATAAATTTTGGAGGAAGTTGCAACTAATGTTTATTCTTTGTATAAGAAGTTATGTGATGTTGAATTCTTCACAAAGGATAATCTACAGGCTATAGAGAAATTGCAATTAGACTTAAAATCAACTGGAAGTTCACTGAGTATGGATGCTAGCACTAGCTCCTTACATTTTAACAGATTGACAAATGCACAAAGGAGGATAGCCGAGCTCATGGTTGAAGATGGTCGGATAAGGATCAAATTGATTACTATCCAGACAAACCTGATACCTCATCTGGAGGTAATTCAAAAAGAACTTTCAGCTGCAAAATAATTGGTTAAGATAAATTCGTATCTCTCCACTGCAAAAAGTTTAGTAAGTCTAGCTGTTGAGCTAGAAGTCAAATTAGAGATTATGAAGTTTGTTAAGCACAGTTGGGACACTACATTTGCATCCACCTTAAAATTTCATAAATAGTTTTTGGATAAGTATAAATTGACCCCACCTACAATCAGTGACAAAAACAAGGGGGAATCTGATAGGACTGACAAGGATACAGCGTAAGAAGATCAATATAGGTATCAATGTAAAAAAAAAATTTGTAGGCATGTATACTATGTAAACTTTTGTATTTAGTATGGGGTACATTCCTAGGGGGAGTAAATTATGTACTTAGGCAACATTTTGGATGGAACGAATCGAAAGAAGTGATAAGGGTGTTTTTGCCACTAATATCAAAGGGGGAGATTGTTAATCCCTAAGTTTTGTTGATGATTAGTGACCAACACTTAGTCATTTACTTAGGTTGTTTTAGTTGGTTATCACTGTGGCCGAGCTAAACATTCAAGGCCAAGCAAACATTTCTGAGCAATTTTTTAGGTTACTGAGCTACATCATGCCGAGCCGAGTAGAATATTAAGTGCTGAGCGATAGAGATGTTGAGTGCTGAGCAGAACAGTTTTTGCATACATGTCAGGATTGATTCAAACTTTGATGTGAAATGTTTAGGCTGACTTGTATGAGATTTGGGCCGACATATGTATGCATTTAATATTTGTCTACTGTAATATTATCCATTTAATTGTTTTATACTATGCATGGCATGAAGCCAATCAAGAAATCAGAATGCCTTGGGGGCATAAATAATAGATCTTTCAAAGCCAATTTGAATAAGATAGGAATGTAACCTTTCATATCATGCACTTGGAGCTTGTTTTACCTCCAAATATCTCAAACTTGAAGGAGGTAAATTATCGCTAGCTAAATTTTTTGTTGATGACATAATATTTGGAGGTAATGATGAGATGAGTATGGATTTTGATGAAGATATGAAGAAGGAATTTGAGATTTCAATTATTCAGGAAATCAAATTCTTTATTGGATTACAATTGTCACAACTGAAGAATAGTATATATATCAATCAATCCAAATATGTGAAAGAAGTACTCAAGACCTTTGGTACGGATGACTCCAAACTAGTTGGAACTCCCATGGTAACTAGATGTACACTATCTAAGGATGATGAATCTGATGCATTTGATGCTACTTTGTACACATCTATGATCATTAAGTTGTAGTATGATGTTCATAGAAGACCAGATATTTCTCAAGCGGTTGGTATAGAGGCAATATTCCAAGAAAATCCTAAGGAATATCATATGGTTGCAGCGAAGAGGATATTTATATATCTTAAAGGGGTAGTTGACTACGGTCTGTGGTATTCTCATGATGGTGATTTTACATTGAGTGTGTTTACTAATGTTGATTGGGTAGTAAATATTGATGATAGAAAGAGCACAAGTGTTGGTGTATTATTTCTCAGTCGAAGGCTTGTATCGTGGACAAGCAAGAAGTAGAATTGTATATCACAATCCACAGTAGAAGATGAGTATGTTGCAGCAGCTATAAATTGCACACAGATTGCATGGATGAGGCAGATTCTTGAAGGCATCAAATAAAATGTGACTGGACCAGTACCTATAATTTTTAATAACACAAGTGCAATTAATATTTTCAATAATTTTGTGATGCATTCCAAAACTAAGCACATTGTAATTAAGTATCATTTTCTGAGAGAGAAAGTGCGGGAGAAAGAGGTGAAGTTGGAATATGTTCCAAAAAAAAAGAAGATGGAAAATATCTTTACTAATCCATTAACTAAGGATTTTTTTGAGTACCTTAGAGGCAAGCTAGGGGTGATGCACCTACCAGAACATAATTAAGATTATATTGGTGCATCAATCCAGTGGACTTATTGCCATATCTTTCATTGTGGGTTGATTTTCAGGGGACTACTCCTTAGGGGGAGTAGTCAGAAGGAGAAGTAGACAGTTGCAGTAGTTCAATACTTGAGTCAAATTGTTCCTTTCGCATTCTTGTCAAGGGGGGAGAAGAGAAGAGAAGAGTAAATGTTTAAGAGAAGAGAAAAGCAAACTAAATGTTTGGGAGGAGCACGAGAAGAACAAGATAGAAGAATTAGCTAAGGAGGATCAATGTTTTGGTATCTAGATCTAGATGATTGCTTGGTATTGTTGGTGTTTCCATCAATGCCAAAGGGGGATATTGTTGGCATAACTGATGATAACCAATGAAGATTTAAGTTTGTTAGTAATAACTGAGAGGGGGGGTGAATCAGTGGCCTCAAAAATTAATCCTTAAATCAACCCAATAAACTTGTTACCACATTTATAAGCCTCTAGTTATATTCAATCCTACAAGATTATTGCCTTGAAATACTTATATCAAATTACTACTTATCATAATTGTTTGTAAAACCTTCTACTCTATGTTTACCGATAATCAGTCTTTCTATTTACCAAAACACAGTAAATAACTAATGTATACCGATCAATCTAGATTTACTTATGTGAAATGCAAAATAGTAAAGTAATGACTCATAGACACATTAACATATGGATTTTTAATGTGGAAACCCTGTTAAGAGAAAAACCACTGGGACCAGTAACCCAAATTTTCACTCTTCTGAAGTGAGCTTGGTTAAGAGACAACCCTATTAAAGGTTACAAACACACTGTTAGGTGTGACCTTGTTAGAGGATTTAAATGAATAGTTTGTCACTTAGTATCTGGCATCTAATGCTACCATCCTTGATCAAACACTCACTTGGCCTATCAATAGGTATCGGGCATATCCAATGCTACTTTGTATAATCAAACTTTTTGATACTCCTTGGGATGTATCTCAATTAGAAAAGACTTTTAAGTCCTGCTCGGTTAAGAGACTAGATGCTTCAGTGGTTAAACTGAAATAGTAAGTTGATATGTTCACATATACAACTAGAATTGTATATTTTCAGATCTATTGTAAGTGCGTTACCTTTATGATCAATGTTATCAATTCAATACCTTTGCTCCACACTGTTCTGCTTTGTGATGCTATATCACTGTTTGTCGGTGTCTGCAGAATTTAGCTTTTTCCCCAACTTGCTTGATCAGCTCTGAATGAAGATTTTCTTCTCCTTCAGAATCTCTTCAGCATCTATTCTCTTGTCACTCCCCTCTATCACATTAAATAATCTTGTCTCTTATATAGACATGATTTCATTGTTTCTTAGCTTTCTTGATCTTAGTGTGATCCACAATTCTCGCCCATTAGATTTAAAACAAAACTCCTTATTTATCTCCTAGAGATCTTCTTGCCAACTGGACAAAGAAGCTTTAAATCCTTTACTTATCTCTGGCTTTATCTTGTCATTTAAAATAATGATAACTACCAGTTAAGTCTATATTTAGCTCTTGATAGCTAAGCATTTTTTCATTTCTGAACTCTTTGTTCTGTTGGTCAATACTTCAGTTAGTCGTCAGTGACAACTGACTATTCTGTCAGTGTGACTTCAGCTATCTTCAAGATCTCCATCCATTAGGCAACACTGTGATTCTATTTGTCAAGTTACACTTGTGCTTTTGCTTGTCAGGTAACACTATGACTTTTCTCATCGATAATGTTGTACTTTTGTTCATCGGGTAACACTGTGACTTTTCTCTTGTTGGTTTACTCTGTCCATCGGTGTGCACTCTATCGGTGTATACAATCACTTTGTGAATACTTTACTTTTATGCATTACTGATAGAATAGCCTTTGATTCATTGGTTCTTTGAAGTCTTTAGCAGTATGTACATGACCATACAGATTATATCAAGTTGACATCAATGAAAATACAATACATTAACTGATTTAATGTCTTGCATTAACTTTCTGTGTCTTGGTGATCATCAACTTAACATATTCAAACATTTAATCAGTTATAGTTCATCAAAGTTGTGTATGATTTTGATGTTGAACTGATGATAGGTTGATCAGTTATTATGTTGTCATTGATGTTAACTTAGTGTTTGTTGGTTGATAGTGTACCTATTATTCTAGTATGTTTTCAAGAGGTCAAATCCTAAGATGTGGAATTAATTAGAGTGTTTCATCCTACACGAAGACTAAGTGATGTATCTGCTATATCTATCACCATAAATATTCATCTTATGTATTGTCTGAGTTATGATTGATTGAAGGATGACAGTTTGCAGGAAGAAAAAGATGTAGCCAAGAAGGAATGATTTGACGATTTTTTCAATGGTGTTTGGATTCAGATGTTGTGGTCATAATATGTTTATCTTGGATATGTCATGACGTTGTGGTTGCAACCAAATCATGTTTTGATGATCAGAAGGAAAAGTTTTGAGTGATAGAAGGTCCTTTAGGAAAAGAGTTAAAAAAAATTTTAGAAGAGTCAAGAATATTCAGTCAAATCCTTGATTGATGATGTTAGATTGTGCTGTTGTGAGTGATTATGTGTTCCAGGGATCATGGTGAAGATGAAGGTTGACACGGATCAATGATTTGGCATGTTTGTGATCGTTCATGATTGGATTTATTGGAGGTTCTGCAAGAACATTGGAAAGTGTATTATGGTTTGACTTTTCTTTGTCCAATCGATGTGTGATGGATTTGAAGGCAAACCTGAGTTAGTTAGAATGTGTTCTAGATTTTTAACATGTTTTAGGGATTTATCATTGAGTGGGAAAGATTCTAAAACATTTTTTAAGGCGGTTAATTTCCCTAATGTACTTGTATTGTATAAATATGTAAAATAATGAAATATACAAGTGTAGATCGTGGATGCAGAGGTCTCATCAAAAAGAGGAAGAAAAGAGAAGTTTGTCTACATGTATAGCATAGATTAAGCTTAAACTAGATCTGTATTAGCAAAGGAATTGCTACTTTCTTAGATAATTTTACTTGTTGATTCCTAATAGTTTCATCAAGCTAAATCCCTTAACTAGGTAGATGCTAACATATCTGAATTGTAAATCCTTTAACATGGTGACTCTTTAATTAGGGTTTAAAATTATTTAACCAAGTTACTCCTAATAGGGTAAAGCTCCTAACATGGCTAGAGGTAAATCCCTTGACCGGGTGACTCCTAAAAGGGTCTTTCTCTTAAATGAGCATATTGTAAGCTTTTAACAAAGCTAAGATCTTAACTGGGCCTACTTCAAAAGAGTGCAGATTTTAGTGGGTGTCATCCCCACACATGGTTTTTCCATATTGGGTTTCCATGAGAAAAAATTTGGTGTTATTGTGTGGCATGATTGTGGATGCTTATTCTTATTGTTTAGTTTTTCATGCAATGAATGTTTATTGATACAAGTGGTTGAATGGTTGATGAAAGGTTTGATTTGGTAGATTATTGATTCACCCCCCCTAGTAATATTGGGTCTCATAATACTAACAGAAGACATCTATATGAAATTTTTTGTACAATCCTTAACTGATGATGCTAGGGAATGGTATAAAGGGTTGCCTAATTCTTCGATCAATAAATGGGTGGATTTCAAAAGAGCATTCCTAAAAAAATATGGTAATCACAATGATCCTTCATTTTCTTTTCATGGGTTGACCAGTATAAAGAAGGGATGCAATGAAACAATATTTGAGTTTAATAAAAGGTTTCAAAAACTGTTGAATAGAGTGCCTACCAAGATGAAACCCACTGATGAAATCTGTTTGGTATTTTATATGGATGCCTATGATAGTAAGACAAACTATGAAATTAGATCAAGAAATCCACATACTTTGATAGATGTGTGTAGATTTACACTCACCATAGAGAATAAAATGAAATCTTTTGGAAAAATAGGAAAGAGGGATGATGCTAAACTACATACTCCTAGGGCCTCAAAACAAAAAAAGGAAGAATAAAAATAAGACAAAGTCATAAGTGCATTGAAGTATTTCACAACAAAAGTGGGTAAAAATGATAGACCTCAATTTAGCAGGAATGGAAGACCACAATTTGGCAAGAACGATAGGATGAGGATCCAAGATATGTCATACAATACAAATTAGAAAGATGGGAAACCTCAAATGCCTAAACAAAATAAGGACACCCCAGATCCTTTAAGTGGTAAAGGTAATCATATGGTTACTAAAAGTCCTTGGTGTGTAGCTTGCAACTTTCCTTATTCACCTCAATAGTGTGATGTAGCACAAAGTTTGCACCAAAAAAATATAGAAGATGATCAATTTGATCTTGATTAGACTATCAACATAGTATCAATAAAACAATTTGGATGTATTGATAACTATGATTCATCTGAGGTGGGATGTGAAATTGATGTTAGTTCCCAAAAATGCAATCAAAATTGTTACATGTAAAATGAGTTCTCAAATGATGAAGAAAATATTCCTAAAATGAGAAGAACTGCCAAAGAATAAATTAAAGCTTTGATTGTTGTTGTATCCCAAGCTAGGAGTACTTATCATTTGAGAGGGAATATGGTGAATACGGACCAAGGAAAGCCTACTGGAATTTTTATGAAAGAAACTAATAAAAAACAAAAAGGAACTGCAACAACAACTAAACCATCACAAACTAAAGTGAAAAATGATAGCACTAAATTGGTCAAACCATCCAAACCAGAAGGTGTTGATAAGATTGAATTAGTGAAGCTAGTGACGAGTGTTTCTACATCTTCTTTTGATGTCATGAGTGCTTTGTCTCAAATGAAGGTACTGGTCCCGTTGTTAGAAATGATGAAATTCCCACAATATAAGCATAGTGCTATAAATTTATTGATCTTTTGAGAAAAATGGGGTCACTAAGAGTAAATAAGAAGAGCTAGTGCTTGAAGTATATATTGGTACCATATCGACTAAAAGCTCTTCTCAGATTGATCCATTATATATGACATTTCTAATCAACAACAAGCTTCTGAGGAATTGTTTGATAGACTCTAGGGCTGTTATAAATATCATGCCTTGTGATGTTATGAAAGAGTTGGGATTAAATGTGAATACAAAATATGGGAAATAATATCCAATGGATAATAGATCAGTCCTTGTTGTGGGCATTATGAAATATGTTGAATTCAAAATAGAAGAATGTCCTGAAGCTACTTATAGAACTGTCATCGTTGTAGTAGATGTTTCTCCTAATTATGGTATGTTACTCTCAAGGTAGTGGACTAGATTGGTAGGAGGAAATGTACAATTAGATCTATCATATGCCACTATCCCAGTGAATGGAAAGGAAAGTGGGATCAATAGAGAACCAAGTTCCTCTTACATCATTTAGGAATTTGATCCCAACCAGTTAATATGTTTCTGTCATACAGATATGAACAATTTCAAGGTTCAACTTACTAAACCTGAGCTAAGAAATACATATCCAATTAAGATCCAAACCAAGAAGAGTGAGGGGTTGGTTTGGAGTATTTTTTTTTATGGAGCCTACATTAAAGAAGGAAATGGAGAAGGAATAGTGTTTATTTCTCCTAAGGGAAAAACTTTCAAGTACTCTTTCCTCTTAGACTTCGATTGCACAAATAATATAGCTAAGTTTGAGGCTCTTCTATTAGGGATGAGTGTTGCTTATAAACACAAGATCAAATTGCTAAGCATGTTTAGGGATTCAAAATTGATCATCTCTCAAGTAAGAACCAAATATGTTTCTAAGAACACAAGGTTAAGGTATTACATAAATAAAGTATGAGATACAATTGAGTTTTTTGATGCTTTCTTAATTGATAGGGTGGATAGGTCTAAGAATACTATGGAAGACTTCTTGGATAATCTATCTATAAAACAAGATGACATAACACTGAGTGAAGTGTCAAAGGTTGAGATCAAAAGTAGACTAGCAGTCCCTGATAACATTTGGAATTGGCAAGTATTTGAAGATAATGATGACATATTGAAGTTTTAAGCTGTGAAGACAGATGTAACCTATGGGAGATTGATTTCAATGCATATGTAGATGAGGAAGATGGAAAAAAAACTCTGTTAGTAAAGGATTTGTTCTAATTAAAGACTAATAAGCTCCCTAGAGGATTGGTGGCATTAGAAATGTGTTTTGATGGGGATGATAGAGCAGAAATGAGTACAGCGCCTGTTAAGAATGAGGATGTTTAAAAAATAAATCTAGGGACTAATAATGCACCAAAGAATGTTTTCATAGGGAATAAACTTTCTCCCAAGATTAGATCTTATCTGATTGCACTATTAAGTAAATACAAGCATGTATTTGCATGGTCTTATGATGATTTAAAAACTTACAAGGAGGAAATATTCCAACATGAGATACCATTAAAACCGGATGCCAAACCCTTTAGACAAAGACAAAGGTCAATCAATCCTACTTTTCCCCCAAAATGGAGGAATTGATGAAATTAAGAGATAGGGGAATAATTAAACCTATTAGGCATTGTACTTTGGTATCAAACTTAGTCACAGTCACAAAAAAGAATGGTGACATAAGACTATGCATGGATTTCATAAATTTAAATGTATCGTCCGTGAAAGACAACTATGCTTTGCCTAATATGGAAGCACTGCTACGAAAGGTAATAGGAAATGAACTATTATCCATGATGGATGGGTTTTTAGGATATAACCAAGTTAAGGTAAAGGAATTAGAATAGTATAAGACTGCCATCACAACACCATGGGGTACCTATGTATATGTATGAATGCCTTTTGGCCCAACAAACGTTGGAGCCACTTTTCAAAGGGCTATGGATGTATTATTTGAAGAGTTGAATGATGTTATCATGGAAGATGATTTGACTACATACTCTAAGAAATTTAAAGACCATTGAAAGAACTTGAGAAGGATATTCTTAAAAGCCCTAGAATATGGTGTATCACTGAATCCAAAGAAGTGCTATTTTGGACTAACAAAGGGAAATTTATTGAGGCACATTGTGTCCAAGGAGTAAGGATTGATCCAGAGCATGTTACTTCTATTGACAGGATCCCAATTCCAAATACAGTGAAGATCATTCATTCATTCTTTGCAAAAATAAACTTTGTGAGAAGGTTCATATCAAAATTCACTGAGATTGTGAAACCAATTGCCAAAATGTTGAAGAAAGGTGCGTCACTAGATTAGACAGCAGAAGCATTAGATGCTCGCATAAACATAAAATGATTCATTAAGGAAGCCCCTATTTTTAAGTCCCCATATTTTTCTAAACCTTTTCAAATATTCTCCTTTGCCTCTTTCCATAAAATTGTTGCAATAATGTTGCAGAAAAATAAAGGACTTGAGAAATCCATTGCTTTCTTTATTAAGACATTATAGGCTACATAATTAAAGTATTATATTAATGAAAAATAGACTTATACATTGGTCAAATCATTAAAATCATTCAGAACCTACTTGGTTGGAGTTGAAGCCATATCCTATGTCCCTAATGAAATTGTAAAAGATTTTTAGGCAAGCAAAAGTAACTGGGAGAAGATCTAGATGGATTGATGTAGGAGAATCTTGGGATCTTGGAAATCTTGCATCAACCAAAAATATTTCCCTTTATTTTCTTTGTTGTTATATTCTAGTTGGATATTTTTGGTTTTTTAGGTGGCGGTCACTCTAGTTGGATCTTTATCTTATGCGATCATATGGGTTTTTTCTAAAAATCTTGGAGAATCTTTGTCTATGATCGCATCTTGTTTAATTTTATTTGGAGAAGATATCTTAAGATTGGTCAGGTCCTATTATGTTCTTCAATTGCTTGGTTGATCTTGTTGTTTCCTGATCATTTGTTTATCTTCTAGTGGGAATATTCATGTGTGATCGTGCTAGCTCATTATTTTTTTTGGGGTCGATGTTATTGTATGATTGCATCTCTTAATGCTTGTATTGGAGTTTGTTCCTAATGGTTTTGGGTCCTGACCTAATTTTTGTAATATGTTTTCTTCTTCTTCGAGGATGTGATATTTTCTAGCCGACTTGTGTCTTGTGGTCTTTTATATCTTTGTAGTCTTAGGGTCTTTAGAGGAAGATATTTTAAGTAGCTAGCTTGGAGAGGTTGGCATCCAGTATAAATCTAGTTATCTGATTGTAATCAGGCATGTGTGCCTTATAATGTAGGATGGTATGTGGTTGGGCATGTATAATGTAAATCTTGATTAGATGATAATATGAAGGCCTGAGAGGCATTTTTTTTTTCATTGCTGAGTTTTTTAAGAATTATTATGGATTTCTTCCATTGTGCTAACTCTTGCGGCATGGTTGGACTATCTCCAATAGGGAAACTCTTGTTATTGCTACTATAGGTGGTATCAGAGTGAGATTCGGTCTTGTGGTGGCACATATTTGAGATCCTATACTTGTGAAGTTCTTAGGGCATTTCTTCTAAGGTGGCAAAGACTAGATCTGGCTCACACCAACAAAGGACTTGCATAAGGGTGGTTGGAATGGGATTGTTGTGGAAGGTTGAGTTATTGTTTTTATATGAGTTTATCAGATTGTGTGATGGCAGATTGTTTGTTCTAGATCTCATGATCCTCTGGAAGGATTTTTGAGGGATAGAAGAATGTAGATCTAACCTATGAAAAAAGATGATTTGTGCAAGGATGGATCAAAGAGTAGTTGGGGATAATTTTAAAGCTTGGAGTGGGTTGAGTTCCTTGAGATATCCTATTGGTGGATATATTTTTGGTTTGAGACAATCTATGAACATGTTCAATAGATTGTCGAGTGAGAGGAAAATGAGATATTGCAGTCAAATCATTGAACATAGGTAGTTTCACCTTATAAAGGGAGAGAGGTCATTGGATAGGATAAACCCTAGAAGTGTGAAGAAAATTTTTGAAGACCTTAGGGTTGAGTTGAGGTCTAATATTTGTAATGCTTTGGTTGGTTTGAGGAGGAATCTTGAACCTAAGAGTAAGTGTGAAGAATCTACCTGAATGGATGAAGAGGTTGAGTTGGCATCTACCGATCAAGAGGTGGATTATTTGGTCTATGAGAAGAATTTTTCAAAGGAGGAGGAAGAAAGTTAGGGCTACTACTGAGATTGAGGTTAAGATTGATAATGTATGTACACCTATGAATTATTTGATAGAGATTGCAGAGGATAAGATAGATGTGGTTGAAAGTGAGTTTCATGATCTATTGATTGGATCTGAATAGGAGGTAAAGGAGTGTCTTTCTATTGAGGATGATAATGAGATTGTTAATATTGAAAAGGTTTTTGTTGTTGAAGTTGAATTGAGATTCCTTTGGCTTAATCTGATAACCTTGTTGGGTTAGATGTTGTTTTCACTATGGGTGTTGATGAGATTAGTGAATATGAGAGGGCTTTTGATAAGGCTCTTATTTTTTATTATGTGCATGGTGTTGATGGAGAGTGGCAGACTGACTTGTTTCAGTTGAGTGTTAATTTGTTGCAGAGATTACCTAGAGGGTGTGAGAGAGGAGACATGTGGTTCTTTATTGATGTTGATACTAATAAAATTGATTATGTGGAAGAGGATGTTGTATCCTCTATTGTAGTGCAGATGTGGAAAGAGGGAATATATTTCCTTGATAGATTTGTACTTGATCATGAGGATGGATATGTTGAGAGTGAAGATGAAGACTGATTTGAACACAAAGTTGTTGATGGTGATGAAGATGGATGAATGGCTGAAGGATAGAGGTGGTGGATTTAGTGATGTTCTTGATCTCATAATTGTTGATAGACTGATGACAAAGAGTGTTCAGATGTCTGATGATAATGAGTGGTTGAGGTTGATAAGTGGGTTTGTAAAGAAGAGTGTAGATCTTGAGTTTAGTTTTGTGGTTGATCTATTTGGTTCTTCCTATGTATTTTTTGGTTGTTTTGTTTTAGTGCAGAGGATGTGGAGATCAAATTAGAGGAGGTAGAGAGTTTGTGTATGATGGCTCATTTTCTTAACCATGAGGGTTGGAAATCCTAAGGTTAAAATGAAATCTTTTATCCAGTTATCAATTTCTTCTACAGCTACAAAGTGAGAGGCTCAATTTTATTAACCTCGGGGGTCTGATGTAGGAGCATCTTGGAAAACTTACATCAACCAAAAAAAATCATTTTAGTTTCTTTGTTGTTTTGTTCTAGTTGGGTAGTTTTGGTGTTTTAGGTGGTGGTCACTCCAATTGTCTCTTTATCATATGTGATCAGATGGGTTTGTTCTAAAAATCTTGGATAATCTTTGTCTATGATAGTATCTTATTTTATTCTATTTTGGAAAATATATCTTAAGATTGGTCCGGTCATAGTCTATTCTTCAGTTGCCTGGTTGATCTTGGTGTTTTCTGATCATTTTCTAATATTCCATTGGGAATCTCCATGTGTGATTGTGCCAGCTTATTATTAAGTTTGGGGTCAACATTATTGTATGATTGCATATATGAATGCTTGCATTGGAGGTTTTTCCTAATATTTTTGGGTCCTGACCTAATTGTTGTAACACATTTTCTTCTTCTTGGAGGATGTGATCTTTTTTGGCCAACTTGTGGCTTGTGATCTTGTATATATTTGTATTCTTAGGGTCTTTAGAGGGAGATATTTTAAGTAGGTAGCTTCAAGATGTTGGCATCCATTATGGATCTGTTATCTCATTATAATCAGGCATGTGTTTCTTAAAATATAGGATGGCAAGTGGTTAGGCATGTATGATGTAAATCTTCATTAGATGATAATATGAAGGCTTGAGAAGCATGTGTGTTGTTCATTATTGAGTTGTTTATGAATTATTGTGGATTTTTTCCATTATGTTAACTCTTGTTGCATGGTTGGACTGTCTCCATTGGGGAAAATCTTGTAATTGTTTCATCATGGATTAGCCAGGTCGAAGAATTCAATATCAATATCCAAATAACCAAATTGGTAAGAGGACATGGTTTATAAAGACTGATGGCAGAGTCTAATCTTGAGGCGGATCAAGTGAACCGGGTAGACCTAGATAAGTATTAAGAGATGCCCATGGTATAATAATGTTGTCTATTACCTGAAATATATGAAGTGCCTAGACAACTTGAATTAAAATCAGAAGAGGTTTTTGAAATTCCATGTAGCCAAATATGTATTTATCGATGGAGATTTATATTAGAAGAATTATGGAGTGTTGTAGTTATATCTAGATAGTTACCAAGTAGAAGCAATACTAAAAAATACATGATGGTGTGTGTGGTGGCCACTTCTATGCAAGGAATACATCACACAAGATATTGCAAGAAGAATATTATTGGCCTTGTTTGTTCAATGATTGTTATGATTATATTAAAAGATGTGAATCATGTCAAAAAAATTCTGGAAAATTGAAATATCAAGGAGCTTTTCCCCTTAGACCCATGCAGGCTGAAGATTCATTCCAAATGTGGGGTATTGATTTTATAAGTGAAATTCAAGATAATTCAAGTGGAGGACATAGGTGGATACTAGTAGCCACATATTACTTCACTAAATGGGCGGAAGCAATACCTACTAGATAGGCTACTAGTAAGGTAGACATAAAGTTTATGATGGAAATTATTTTGACTGGGTTTGGAGCTCCCTATAAATTAGTTACTAACAATGGAATGTGTTTTAGATCAGAACAATTTGCAAATTTTTGTGAGAACTATGAAATAAATATTTCTTATGCCTCGCCATATCATCCTCAAGGAAATGGGCAGGCGGAATCTAGCAATAAGAATATATTAAAGATAATCAGAATGATGTTAGACAATAACAAGAGAGCATGGGATTCCAAACTCAACTTGGCACTATGGGTTGATAGGATAACAGTCAAGAAATCTACTCGACATTATCCTTTTGAACTAGTATATGGGAAGAAGACCAGATTTGTAAGAATTCAAATAATTCTATCACCAAGATCTACTATATGCAAATAACCTGTTACAAAACAAAAGAATGGAGGCAAAACTTAGAATGATCTAAAAGATGAAATATTCATTCAAAGAGGGAATAAAAATTACAAAGAGATCAAATCCTTATAAAGGTGATCAAAACCCAGAAACGGGAGAAACCTAGGTTGCATGATAATAACTAATAAAGAATTAATTATTATATACCTAAAGTTTAGCTTAAGTGAACTAGATCTATAATAAGTGACTTTAATAATTAAATCAAATAATTTAATTAATAAGTGAATTAACTTATTACTCTAACACCCTCCCTTAAGATAAACTTAGGGAGAAGCTAAAAACCTAGAAACAACTACTAAAAGCAGGAAATCTGGGTTCCAAAAGCAAGGCCTGGTCAGGTACCCAATCACAACCAAATCTCTATAATGTGGAGAAATAGATAAAACCACGTGGGAAAAACTCTACTCCATAAAGAGATGGAAAAAGCATGCATAAATACAATGGCTCAAGAGACTCCATCAAAACCATAAGTACAACCAACCCCCCATGAGAGAGGATTGAGACTCTAAAGCCCCCCAGAATGATAGAACCCCTATGTCGATTATCGGACTAATGTGGCTCTAATGAGGAAGAAAAAAATGCATTGGAAAAAGAAGAGGAAACCCTTGAATGTGAAGAGAAACTAGAAGGCCTGGTTGATTATCAAAAGAGAATGCATGAGACTCTTGTAATGGAATATCCAATGAAGTTTGGCCAATAGATGTGTTGAATCTATGATCTAAGAGGAGATGAATGTCCTCTGATATGTCCTCTACAACTAGACTAGGTGGATCGATGCATGGAGAGACAATGCTAGGTAATGCTGACGAGGAATCATGTTGAATAGATGTAAACCCAACAGGAGGTGGAGGTGGAAAATTCACAACACTGGTCTCAAGAAAAACACATAAGTTCAAGTGACCCAAATTCACCTCAATAGGCTCTCGTGAAAAAGGATAGATATTCTCCTACAGAGGATATGGTGGACCAAAATGAGAGAAAGATTACAAGCTGGAATAATGATCAACTATCCATGTTGCAACAATATTTTATGCCTCACTACCTCTAATGTGCACTGAATCTTATGTAAAATCAATTTTCTTCCATGTCCCACTGTGAGTAATCTGATAGATAGAGATAAAGTTACAGGAAAAAGATGGAACACATAGTACATTGTAGAATGCACCATTATAAATTTCAATAGAACCTTTCCCACATACAGTCATAACAGTGTTATTCCCCATCAAAATGTGTGGGGTAGGAGAATCCTCAAAAGAAGAGAATAAATCTCATGAAGATGCCATATGGTGTGAAGCACCTGAATCCAGTAGTCATCTAAAAGAATGAGGAATAGGGGTTTCACATAATGTATGACCCTTTCCTATGTCATGGCAATCTGTCTGGAATGATTATGAAGAAGAAGACCTGTGAGAAGTAGAAGAAGAAGGAATATCAATGTTTCTCTTCTGAAGAAGAGTTGTCAAATCATAAATATATTTTGCATATCCATCTATCCTCTTCTCATAGCAATGAGACTCATCATGATTGGTATTTTTACATTAAGAACACTTAGGTCTTTTTGTCTTTGATTTTTCCCCCTTAGGAGAAGGTGGGCCAAAGGAGTGCTAAGAACTAGAATTCTTCCTAGACTTTATGGTCAGTGACTTCTTTTTCTACTCCTACTTCCCTGAAGATGGGTGGGCAACCAATGCATGGTTATGTAATCTTGTGAGAGAATCAAGCTGAGATATATTTTCCTGCTCACGAGTCAAACGATAACAAAATATATCAAATGTAGGCATGGTAAATCATGGACCCAAAACATCCATGGTGTAATGGAAGGTAGAAGAAAATATCTGAAAGGGACTACAAATCTTAGAAAGAATCACGTAAATGCACTCTATATCTATCTTATTCTTGCCACAACAATCTAAGATAGATATGATAGATTTTAATTTCATCAAGAAATCTTGAATAGAAGGAAATGATTCAGGACCCAAAGCTGTCAATTTTTCCTTAATCTGAAGTTCCCTAAACTCATTGACTATGCCAAAGAGAGTCTGAAACTTCTCCCACATATCAAGAGGAGTATCACAACTATCAAGGTGAAAGTGTAAACTTTCTAAAACATGTAGAGAAATTTCACGCATAGCCTCATCCATCTTGTTCCTTTGCTGCATGATCTCATAAGGATGAGTCAATAGGGGCTTAATGGTATCCAAACAAGATCATAACCCTCATGACCTAAGAAGATGAGTCATACAAGATTTCCACAAATGGAAATTATCTGTAGTGAGAA
Organism: Thuja plicata; assembly: GCA_018584345.1. Lineage (NCBI taxonomy): Eukaryota > Viridiplantae > Streptophyta > Pinopsida > Cupressales > Cupressaceae > Thuja > Thuja plicata. Next base: position 6,887,665 of record MU228154.1, on the reverse strand, counting down.
GCTCAACTAATATTGAATATGTCATTGTTGCACTGCTTTATTGTTTATTAGTTATCTTTCATAACTAGATAGAAGATGCAGAAGGATTTGTATTTTTTTTTTTTTGAGTGTTCTAGTTTTTCTTAGATATATGATAGAAAATGAGAAAAAATAGCCCCCACAAAGAGAGATACCAAACCCCAGTACAAACTGAAAAGATAGGAGGGATAGTGCAATAAATACTTCTGAATTAATGGAAAAATACCTTATCAATTTCTCCAAAAGAATATTTTTAGATCTAAAGAGAGCTCTTCAAGAACTTTTTGATGCATGTTTGTGAGCAAAAACTGGAGTCTGTATGCACATTCTGGAGGCCTTAAAGTGCAGAAAAGAAGTCCTCTCTTTGACTGGAAAAGAATTTAGTCAAACAACAAAATCTAAAAAATGAAACCCCTATCAAAATCTCTGTCTTGGAAAGAGATTTTCCATGATATATGGAAATCCAAAACAGGCCTTTGTTTTCTCTAATTAGAGCCAAAAAACTAACTAGTAGTTAAAAAGATTCAAAAAAATATTTTTAGAGCCCCCATGGCTAAAAAGACCTAGCCCCTAGCCATATGGCACGTGTAGGGGGATTTTTGGCATAGGGAATGGACCCCCATGTGTCCACAGGTTAGGGGTTTAATGCCCATCGGGAGATTGTGCATAAAGCGGGGAAACCACAGTGGCGAAGCCACTAGTGGTGGCTGCTGGCGATGAAGTTGTCGATGGCGATGAAGTCGTGGGTGGAAGAAATGCTAGAGGTGGAGTTGCCAGCAATGAAGCCACTAATGGCGGAGTCGGTGGAGGCCACTCGGCAGTGGGCCCCTCCCACCATTTTAAACTGCATTAGTTTCTTCTTTTTTTTAAAACACCGAAACTTTGTTAAAAAATACCAAAATTTAAGATTTTTAATAAAAAAATTTATTTTGCCTTGGGAAACATGCTAAAGGGCTTACTTGCAAAAAAAATTTCCTAAGATGGCAACTATGGCCAAATTGGACGTGGCTTATATGGAAATATTGGTTTTTGGGCCTTTTTAGAGCAACCGTGAGGTCGGTTTGTACCCAAAGTGCTCCAAAAAAACCTCACCCCTAGATCCACACAAAAAAACTCAGAAGACTTGAAACCCTTGGAGCTCCAAAAATTCATCAAAAATTTAGGAACAGGCTACAATAGAAAGGCTCTGATACCATGTTAGAATTCAAATAATTCTATCACCAAGATCCACTATATGCAAATAACCTGTTATAAAAGAAAAGAATGGAGACAAAAATTAGAATGATCTAAAAGATGAAATATTCATTCAGAGAGGGAGTAAAATTTACAAAGAGATCGAATCCTTATAAAGGTGATCAAAACCTAGAAATAGGAGAAACCTAGGTTGCATGATAATAGTTAATAAAGAATTAATTATTATATGCCTAAAGTTTAGCTTAAGTGAAATAGAGATAATAAGTGACTTTAATAATTAAATCAAATGATTTAATTAATAAGTGAATTAACTTATTACTTTAACAAGATTGTCATTGGATAACTTGATGCCCATTTACAAATTATGGTAGAAGAGGATCTTGAGGATGTTAACTTCATGGAGGAAATATTTGAGTAGTTAATTGACTTGGATGAAATTATGAGAGATGCTCAAAAATAGAATGCAAAAATCCAACATCAAGTTAAGGTCCTACATGATAAAAAGGCAGAGGATAGGATGTTTGAAGAAGGGGATTGGGTACTTATGTGGAATGCTAAAAATCAGGACAAAGAGAAGCACAGTAAGTTTGAAGCCTTGTGGATTGGACGATATGTAATCACAGGAAAAGGTGGAGAAAATGCATACTACCTACAGAACACTTTAGGAGAAACACAAGAATTTCCAGTGCATGGACAAGTCTTGAAGCACTTCTTCTCTTAGGTGGAGAAGATATATTTCATTCATAGTAGATTAGGTTTCACTTCTATCCCATTTGTACATATTTCTATCACCACCATTCATCTCGCTTATATTTTTTCCCTGTATCCCATTGTTTTGGTCTACTCTCTAGAGTTCTAAATTATTGCAGGTTTTTATTAAATACCTCATACCCAAAAAGAGCCACTATTGGGAATCCAAAAATGATCAAAAAAAATCTTTGATAATAAGTATAGCATATAGTGTGCAGGGATGGATTGATGCTCTAGTTGATTCTTTAAAGCCTCACATATTTCTCCTATTACATTAATGCTCTTTTGCAATGATAGCATTTGAACTCTTCTAAAGAAGGACAGACAAGGATGATAAGGATTTCATTTTTCTAATTGATCAATGAGACATATGAAATCTATATTTCTTCCATTTTGGAATCTGAAAAACCCCTTACATAAATTCATAAACAAGTTTGAAAGTATCACAGATAAAAAGACTCATCAAATCCATATCAGAAAAGGCATTGTGGACATATTAGTTAGCATGAGACAATTTAAATTTAAAGTTTACCATCGATGAAACAGAGATGGCTTTCATCAAAAATACATTCACTAAAAGGAAGTATGTTAGATAAACTAATACAGGATTCGATGAAATTTTTTGAAGGATGTATCGATCAAATCAAATGAAGCTTAATAAAAAAGGAGAGGCATTGATTAAAATAGTAAGTCACTTAATGAAAAGATATTTTTATCGATACCTAAAAATTAACTTCGACTAATTGTGTCAAGAGTCTAGCAACAGAAGCATTGGATAAAAAGGCATACCTATCAAAATAGATAAAGGTTTAGTGAATTCAATATTTTAATTGATAAGTTCTTTATTTGGTAAAAATATCAATGAGTTTCTCAAATAGATCATTGGATAAAAGAGAACGTAGAGAAACAAAAGCACAAGCTGATCCATGATGTAATTTTATCCGAAAAGGGGTTTTTTGAATGAAAGTCTTCAATGTACATTGAAAATGCCATCAAATAAAACAAAGTGTCTGACAAAATGGAAATAGGTCAAGTGAATGCAGATTTTAGCCAAAATGACATATCGAAGGAAGTATTGTGAGTTAATCGATACATTGATCTTGATGATTTTGATGTCAAATACATCGATGCTGGGAAAATTAACATGAGTAAACTAATTAATAGCAATCCCATCGAAAAGACAATTTGAACCTAACATTTATGACAATTGCATTATAACCTCTATGTAACTGATAATGGTAGTTTAAAATATGGGTCATGTTAATGCTCAGAGGTGGAATTCAGAAGCAGTTAAAGTACAGACAATTGCAGAAGAGTAACAAGTAACATTTTTGAATTCTCTCTAATTTTTCTATCATTTGAATCATGGATCCATCATCTTCTCATAAACCTAGAGCTAAAATATAAAAAGATATTTCACAAGCCAATCCAACAAAAGAACCTAAGCCATAAAACAAAAGGTGGAGAGTAGATTCCTTAAACAGGATCTATTGGACTGATTCCCACAATCTGCACAAAGGTCAAAGAAGATTAAGTCAGGTGAGGAAGGATTTGAGGATAAATGGAAGGAATTGGGTGATATTTAAACAAAAAATATAGAATATGAATTGTTCATGTTCCATTACAACAAAAGATTTGAGAGTGAGCCACTATTTCATCAATGGAAACTTAACCTTAGGAGGTTGGTGGTACCCAATGTATTTGTTAACACAGGGTTATTGCAAGGAATTGTAAACAAATTGTTAGAATAACTGAGAGGGGGGGTGAATCAGTGGCCTCAAAAATTAATCCTATATTCAACTGAAAATTTATACCACATATATAAAACCTCTACTTATCTTCTGTCCTACAAGATGTATGCCTTTTGTGAATCTAACATGTATATACTGCTCGGTGTTTATACTATTTATCATATCCTTAAGCTTTACCAAATAGCAGTCTATCTTTTCTTAACCTTTACCAAAATATACTAAATAACTTAGTGTTTACCGATCAATCTTGTTTTAGTAATGTGTAAAGTAAAATATCAAAGCAATGAACCATATACACATTTGACACATGGATTTTTAATGTGGAAACCCTATTAGGGGAAAAACCACTTGGGGCCGGTAACCCAAAATTTTCACTCTTTTGAAGTGAGCTCGTTGAAGAGCCATGATGTAAGTGTTCCAAGGCTTGCTAGCACTTCATCCAAGAGACTTATCTTGTCTCTTCTAGGAACCTAATATCCTCTAGGTTCTCATTGGCTTAAATGATTAATTAAGTCCAATTACAACTCTTCTCTAAGATTTTCACTCTTTGTGCTTCACCTTTGAAAGACTAACACCTTTTAGTTAGTTCAATTCTTCACTTTGCCCACTACACTTAGAAGGATCTAAGTGCCAACTCCACTCTAGCATTCATGATTCATTGTAGTGGGGCTAAGAATGTTTTAATCCATGCATATGTTCCCATTTGACTCAATTTTGATGGATCCCTTAACCCTTTTTTAGTCGAGTTCAAACTTTAGTCTCCAAGAGGCCTAATTGGGCTTATTTCCTTGTAGCCTTTTACAGTGACTTTTTCCCAATTCTTTCAAAAAAAAATTAAAGAAGTTAAAAATCCAATCTCACATTCAGATACCATTTATAATTCCTCAAAATATTTTGTAATTTTTAATCCCCTAGGTCATCCGTACATAGGGTTCCTACAATCTAGGTCCAATAGGGCTAATAGGCCTAATTTCTAGGACTGTCTGCAACAAAGCTTAAAACTTGCTCAAAACTTGGTATCCTGGATTGGTATGAACTCAATCCTCACAGTATTTCAAGGTATGACCATACCCTATCTAGAACTGTACTTGGACTATTCATTACTTCTGTACCCTGCAAGATATGCTCATTGTTTCATCTCCAAATCTCTAACGGGACAGTGTATGCTCGCCTAAAGCTTGGCACTAAAAGTAGAAAATTGACCTTTCATGACTCCTAACTCTACATATATATAGACCATTGACTCCCCTAACATTTCCATCTATCCTTAGGAAGATACCATGGCTATATTTCATGGGGGAGCCATGAAATGACAAACTAGTCTAGACAAGACCAATGAACTCACAAAACTAAAAACAATTTAGTTAAGACCTTAGACTACCTCTAATAAAATTTCTTACTGAATGAAAAACACTTCAAACTATCCTATGGAAAAAAATCAACAACTAAACTAAGACATTTAATCCATTAGACAACATTGTCACACTGAAATTTTTGGATTTCATGAATACAGAGTTGCAGAGCTATATTCAATATTCAAAACTTGTTACAATGAACGACTAACTTCAAGATTCGAGCCTCCTTCTCCATTATATTCCATCTTCCATGTTTTTAGGGCCTATTGTTCAATTCCCCACTCCTAGTTTCAGGGGAATCCTATGTAACCAAGTTGCATGCAACATTTGTAATTATTACAAATGTTGTCATAGCAACTTTTTAGCAACGTTTGGCATCTTTGCCATTATGCCTCCTTCCTAAGTTTTAGGACCTCTAACCTCTTCATTTTGAGGATCCAAGATCATTCATGACCTTATGGAATCTATATGACATCATTTATGTGTTTAAGACACATTGAAGACTCTAACTCAAACTCCTAACACTAAGAATATTAAAAACTACTAACAATGGCTAATTTGGTGACCTTAGTCCTAATGACTAATTCACCTAGCCCAGATTGCAATGACCTTCTAAGGTCCAAAGTAAACAACCTATCTTGACTTGGAAAATGTCAAGTACAAGCCAAAATATCCTAAATATGGAAGTTAGCCTAGGTGTGCTCCTACACCATCCTCCCCAAAACAAAAAGTTCAATCCACCCTTGGATTGACAATTCTTGGATCGATCCCCATCTTCTTGAACTCTGATTCCTTTACCCATATTGCATCAGCATTAGTTTGACCATTCTTCTTGATCAAGTGCTCCTTGTATTCTTTGGTTCTAGTCTTCTTGTAGACTCTAGTATCCAGTACACTATCACCTCCTGTGACTGTAGTAGGGGGTAATTGGAGATCTTCCACATCTCTGATCACTTCCTTGAGACTCTGATCCATGTCTTTTTGTGTTCCTTTGTAATGGACTAAGATTGTAATATTAAACACAGGTGATAGACCATTGTCTTCCAGGAGCTCAACTCTGAATGCATTATCACCATACTTAGCTAAGATAGGACAGGGACTTATCCTCCTCATCTGCAACTTGTGAGGGACTCCCTTTTGAAGTCTTGATTTGTTAAGATGCACCATGACCAAGTCACCCACATTGAATTGAACTATTCTTCTACTCTCATCAACCTTGGTTTTATGTTTCAAGGTGTTCTTTTTCAAGGTCTTCCTGACTGTATCATGGATATCCTGCATTGCATAAGCAAAATCATCTACATATCCACTTGCCTTCACTCCATCTTTCAAGTCTCTCAGGTCATAGATTCCTCTAGGATGTAATCCATAGACTATCTCAAAGGGGCTCTTCCCTATTGACCGGTTGATGGTGTCATTGTAAGCATACTCAGCTTGTCAAATCAGTTGTTCCCATTGTTGTCCATATTCCTTGGTCAAACACCTCAGTAGATTTCCAAGACTTCTATTCACCACTTCGGTCTAAACATCAGTTTGGGGATGGTATGCAGACCCAAAGGATAAATTAGTGCCTAACCTTTGCCAAAGAGTCTTCCAAAAATGAATCATAAATTTAGTGTCTCTATCTGACACAATGCTCATAGGTAACCCATGGATTCTTACTATCTCTTTGAAGAAGAGAGAGGCTATTTGGTTGGCATATTAGTTGTCTTACATGGCACAAAGTGAGCCATCTTGCTAAATCTATTCTCAAATACATAAACACTATCCATGCCTTGTCTTGTCTTGGGTAACCCAACTATAAAATCCATGCTCAAGCATTCCCATGGCCTAGTGGGAATAGGTAGTGGCTGATAAAGGCCTACATTTGAAGAAGTGCCTTTTTCTCCTTGACATACAATACAACTTTCCACATACCTCCTAACATCAAGATTCATTCTTGGCCAATAATAGAACCTTTCAACAAGTTCTTGGGTCTTAGTGATCCCAAAGTGTCCACTCAATGCACCATTGTGCTTTTCTTGGATTTAGTTCTCCCTAATAGACCCTCTAGGGACACACAATTGATTTCCCTTAAACAAAAGATTTCTTTGCAAAGTGTATTCAGCATACTTTCTATGAAAATGATTCTTGTATTCAACACATACCTTATAAATGTCTGCAAATTCTTCATCATCAGCATATAGATCCTTGAAATGATCTATTCCCATACTCTTCAACTAAATTTCCTAAATTGTGAGAGCTCTTCTAGACAATGCATTTGCCACTTTATTGAGGACACCTTTCTTGTGTTTGATATTAAATGTATAAGCTTGTAGGTACTCAACCCACTTCCTATTCTTGTGGCTTAACTTTTCTTGAGAGTTCAAGAAACTTAGAGCTTGATTATCTGAGTAGACTATGAACTCCTTGGGGAGTAAATAGTGTCTCATTTTCCTTAAAGCCTGAACCAATGCATACATTTCAAGGTCATAGGAAGAGTACTTCCTCTTGGCTTCACTCAACTTTTCTGAATGAAATGCTATTGGTCTGCCCTCTTGGCTTAGGACAGCTCCAATAGCCACATTGCTTGCATCACACTCAATGGTGAAAAGATACCCAAAGCTTGGAAAAACTAAGACAGGTTGGGTAATAGTCTTTTCTTTCGATAACTCAAAGCTCTTAGTGGCTTGTTCATTCCACTACAACTTAGTCTTCATTCCTCCTTTGATTGTGTCCAACATAGGAGCACAAATAGAACTAAACTGCCTTATAAACTTCCTCTAATACTGAGTAAGGCCATGAAAACTTCTTACCTATGTTTCTGTCCTTGGAGTAGGCCAATTCATGATGGCTTCCACTTTACTCTTGTCCATTTTCAGATTTCCATGAGATAGAAAAAAACCAAAGATATACCAACTATGTTTTGATGAACTCACATTTCACCAAGTTGATCATCAACTTCTCTTCATTCAGCTTCTTGATGATAGTCTCAAGGTGTTGAAGATGCTCCTCTCTTGTCCTACTGTAAATCGGTATATCATCAAGATATACTACTACAAATTTTCCAATGTAGTCTTTGAGGACTTCATTCATGAGCCTCATGAATGTGGAGGGGGCATTAGATAGTCCAAATGGCATGACAAGCCATTCATACAAACCTTCATTGGTTTTGAAGGTTGTCTTCCATTCATCTCCCTCATGTATCCTTATTTGGTGATACCCACTCTTCAAGTCTATCTTGATATAGTACTTGGCTTCACCTAAACAATCCATTAGGTCTTCAAACCTATGAATGGGGAACCTATACCTAATGGTCATCCTATTTATGGCTCTTGAATCAATACAAATCCTCCATGTTCCTCCTTTCTTTGGTGCTAGGACAGTGGGTACTGCACAAGGGATAATTCTTTTCTTGATAAGGCCTTGGTTAAGGAGTTCTTCTATTTTCCTAGCAATCTCCTCATTTTTTTGAGAGGTCATCTTGTAAGTTGCCTTATTAGGTAGGTTAGCTCCGAGTATGAAGTCTATCCTATGACTTATGGCTCTTTTAGGGGGTAATGTTGATGGTTTTCCATCACTTACTATGCCTACATAAGTCTGCAACATTCTTTGTATCTCCTTAGGTGCCTCTAATTTTTTGTCTCCTTTTTCTTCATTATTTTCTCTTGGCCTTAGCACCAATGCATATCCAACTCCTTCTCCTTCTTCCACGGCTTCTATGAATTATTTTTCACCCACCATAAGAACATTAGGACCTGTTGTCTTCACATATGCATCCTCTAACAATGATTGGATTTTGAATGTTACTTTGCCCTTCTTGAATGTATAGGAGTTCTTCACTCCATGGATAGCTTGGCAGTCAAATTCCCATGGTCTGCCTAGGAGCAAGTGACATGCATCCATAGGCAGCACATCACATAGAACCTTGTCCTTATATCTCCCTATAGAGAGCTCCACCCAAGCTTTCTTGTTGACTACGACATGTTGTCCCTTATTGAGCCATGTGACCTTGTAAGGATGGGTGTGGAGTATCCTTGTCATGCCTAACTTGTTGACTACTTCTTCTGATACAATGTTGTTAGTAGACCCTAAGTTCACAATGATTCTACATACTTTTCCCATCACCTTACATTTGATTCTAAATAGGGACCTTCTTTGGCTTGGCTCTTCTTTAACCGGCTCCTTGATCAATGTTCTCCTCATCATGAGGTTCTCACCTTCTTTTGAATTTAGTGGTACCTCAGAGTGTGTCTCTACTGTATTTGTCTCCTCATGAACTAAATTAGTTCTCTTGTTACCTCCTTGAGAAGTACTACCCTTCTCTAGACACCTATAGGCAGGGTGTCCCATTTGGTTGCAATGATAACACTTCATATTGGCAAAGTAATTTCCTCTTCCTTGTCCACCACTTCTTCCTCTAAAATTTTAGTTCCTTCCTCTACCACCTCTACTAGAACTTCCCTCTTGTTTCTCAGTGTACTTGACTTCTCCTTGTGTTCTTGATTCTAAACTCCTTCCACCATAACCACCTCTTGATCCTCTACTATCCCTTCCTCTACCTCTTCCTTTGGAGGTTTTCTCTTGTTTTATTTTGCCTTTCTCCTCTATCTTCAAGGCCATTTGATAACATTGGCAGATGGTTTTGAAGTTCACAAGACTCGTTTCTTCTTGAATTGACCACTTGAGTCCATTCAAATACCTAGCTAGTTTGATGCTTTCATCCTCCACCACTTGTGACCTTAGGCACAAATTTTGGAACTCTTTGGTGTATGCTTGGACATCCAAATATTTTTGTCTAAGATTATGTCTTCTTATATGTAGTTGAACCTCATGGTCATCAGGCAAGTAGGTCTTCTTTATCTTGGACACCATTCCCTTCCATGTGACTATGGGACTCCTTCCTTCTTTCTCCCTTTCAGTTTGAACAAACTTCCACCATGTGAGGGCTGATGCTCTCAACCTTGACTTGGCCACATTCACTTTTTGGGCCTCTGTGATACCATCACATTTTAAATGGTTCTCTATACTGTCAATCCAATCCAAAACTGAATCTGGATCTATTTGTCCACTAAAGAGTGGCACACCCTCCAAAGCTTTTCCACTTAAAGCCTTCAATGCCTTTAAGAAGGGTTCTTTAGCAATGACAAGGTTAGGGGTTGGAGCTTCCTCTTCTAAATCCACACCCTTCTTCCTTGCTTCTTCTTCTTGTTCTTTTTGATCTATCTTGTCTTTCTTCTTATCAGCTTTGTCTTAGACTTCTCCCAAGAGTTGCTCCATTTGAGACAACCTTTCTCTTAACAACTTGTTGTCTTCTTCTTTCTCATCCACCTTTTTGTCTAACTCATCATTATTCACCATGATTTTTTCTTCTACTGATCCCACTGGTGTATTCTCTCCAATTGATTCAGAAGGCTGAAACATCCACCACAAGCCTGATCTTAATCAAGCTCTGATACCAATATGGTGTAAGTGTTCCAAGGCTTGCTAGCACTTCATCCAAGAGACCTATCTTGTCTCTTCTAGGAACCTAATCTCCTCTAGGTCTTGATTTCCTTAGATTATTAAATAATTCCAATTCCAACTCTTCTCTAAGAGTTTCACTCTTTGTGCTTCACCTTTGAAAGACTAACACCTTTTAGTTAGTTCAATTCTTCACTTCTCCCACTACACTTAGAAGGATCAAAGTGCTAAATCCACACTAGCATTCATGATTAATTGTAGGGGTGCTAAGAATGTTGTAATCCATGCATATGTTCCCATTTGACTCCATTTTGATGGATCCCTTAACCCTTTTTTAGTCGATTTCAAACTTTAGTCTCCAAGAGGCCTAATTGGGCTTATTTCCTTGTAGCCTTTTACAATGAATTTTTCCCAATTCTTTCAAAAATTTCCCAAAGAAGTTAAAAATCCAATCCCACATTTAGATACCCTTTATCATTCCTCAAAATATTTTGTAATTTTTAATCCCCTAGGTCATCCGTACATAGGTTTCCTACAATCTAGGTCCAATAGGCCTAATAGGCCTTATTTCTAGGACTGTCTGCAACACAGTTTAAAACTTGCTCAAAACTTGGTATCATGGATTGGTATGAACTAAATCCTCACAGTATGTCAAGGTATGACCATACCCTATGTGGAAATTTACTTGTCCTGTACAGTACTTCTCTACCCTTCAAGATATGCTCATTGTTTCATCTCCAAACTTCTAACCGAACAGTGTATGCTCGCCTAGGGCTTGGCACTAAAAATAGAAAATTGACCTTTCATGACTCCTAACTCTACATATATACATACCATTGACTCCCCTAACATTTCCATCTATCCTTAGGAAGATCCCATGGCTAGATTTCATGGGGGAGCCATGGAATGACAAACTAGTCTAGACAAGACCAGTGAACTAACAAAACTGAAAACAATTTAGTTAAGACCTTAGAATACCTCTAATCAACTTTTTTACTAAATTAAAAACACTTAAAAATATCCTATGAACACAAATCAACAACTAAACTAATACATTCAATCCATTATACAACACTATCACACTGAAATGCTTGGATTTCCTGAATATTGAGTTGCAGAGCTATATTCAATATTCAAAACTTGTTACAATGAATGACTAACTTCAATATTTGAGCCTCCTTCTCCATTAGATGCCATATTCCATGTTTTTAGGGCATTTTTGTCAATTCCCCACTCCTAGTTTCAAGGGAATCCTATGTAACCGAGTTGCATGCAACATTTGCAATTATTGCAAATGTTGTCATAGCAACTTTTTAGCAACTTTTGGCACCTTTGCCATTATGCCTCCTTCCTAAGTTTTAGGACCTCTAACCTCTTCATTTTGAGGATCCAAGATCAGTCATGACCTTATGGCATCTCTATGACATCATTGATGTGTTTAAGACACATTGAAGACTCTAACTCAAACTCCTAACACTAAGAATATTAAAAACTACTAACAATGGCTAATTTGGTGACCTTAGTCCTAATGACTAATTCACCTAGCCCACATTGCAATGACCTTCTAAGGTCCAAAGTAAACAACCTATCTTGACTTGGCCAATGTCAAGTACAATCCAAAACATCCCAATGGAGGTTAGCCTAGGTGTGCTCCTGCACCAAGCCAACCCTGTTAAAGGTTACAAACACATTGTTAAGTGTGACCTTGTTAGAGGATTTAAAACTAAAAGTTTGTCATTTGACATCTGGCATTCACTATGTTCTCAACATGAGAAACCTTTTGATACTCCTTGGGATGTATCTCAATATATAAAGGATGGTTAAATCCTACTCTGTTAAGAGATTTTTTGATCCAATGGTTAAACTAAAACAGTATATTATCTATTCATAAATACAACTTAATCTTGTAGATGTTTAGATCTATTGTAAGCTCATAATACCTCTTCTGATCAATGTTCTCTTCAGTTCCTTTGCTCCACTTCTTTCTGCTCAGTGAATGTTGTTTCTTCTCTATTGCTCGGTGTCTACATATTTCTTAGCTCTGTTCTTCAGCCTGTATGATCATATCTATATGAAGACTTCTATCTTCACCAAAATTCTCTTCAGCATCCCTCTCTCTTGAAAATGAATTACTTGTCTCCTTTTATAGACATGATTTCACCATTTCTTGTCCTTCTTGTTTTCTTCGTTGATCACTTCTTGATCTGTAAAGATCGCCATGCTTACTTTAGTTTTAATCCATAAATCTCTCCTTATTTTCTAGAATAAAACATGCTTTAAATCTCCTTCTTATCTTTAGCTTTTAACTGGTAAATGAAAACAATGTAATCAAACAATTAACTCTATATTTAGCTTCTGCCAGCTAAGTTGTTTTTTCGTATCCTAACTTTAGTTCTCGCCGATCAATACTTGAGTTTTGCTTGGTGACTACTATAGATAGTTTAGGCATCAACTTCAATTTTTTTTGGTGACAACTACAGTTAGCTCGATAATGCTTGCTCGGGTATCACTTACTCAGGTAACATTGTCCGTCAGGTAACACTATGAACTTCTGTGCTCGGGGTTCACTATCCGTCAGGGTTTATTGTCACTTGGTGTATATGATTACTGATGACAAAAAATGTGTCTTTTGAGATCTTTAAGTGTAGTGACAATATGTGTATGAGAAATCATACTATATCAAGTTGACATCAATGACAATATAATACATTAACTGATTTAATGTCTTGCATTTACTTTCTACATCTCGGTGATCATCAACTTTGTCATCTTCAAACATTCAATAAGTTATAGTTCATCAATCTCTCCCTTTGGCATTGATGACAGCATACTACATACTACTAATACACTATGAAATATATTAGTTGTAGTTCATCAATCTCTACCAAACTTATTTTTCTATAACCAAAACAAATGTCTGACTTTCGGTAAGCTCTCCTAGCTTAGATTTGATTCTTTCAGAGTACTACCTTCATCCTTTATTCCCTTCAGTGGATAGATGTGGAAAATTCTAATTCTTTTTCTCCCTTTGTTGTAGAATATCTTCTCCCTTTTCTGGATAGATATGTAGTGTTAGCTTTTCCAATTCTCTCCCTTAGATGGATGTTTCTTTGAATATTTCTATGATTTTTTTCTCTCCCTTTGACTGATTATGATAGATATTTCATATCTCTTTTCCCTTTGACAGAAATATATTTCATTGAATACTTCTCTCCATATTCATTAAGTACATCTCTCCCTTTGATAGAAATGCCAAACAATACCCCCTTTTTTTTAATATATTCCTTGAATTTCCTCTCCATCAGCAATACAATAACTTTGGTGTTTGGTGCAGATAAGTACCTTGTTGTATACAGATATATCTTTGCACTCTTTCTCTTTTCTTGCATCAACATGAATGATCTTCTGATAATGTGTAGGCTGGTGCAGCCTCCTAGTCAGCTTGGTGACCAGTAGACAAGGGTTTGACCCCTAGTCTCTTCCTTAGGTACTCAAAAGTATCTTTAGGCAATGGCTTTGTGAATGTCTGCTAATTATTCTTTGGATTGTACATATTCCAATATCACTTCTTTTTCTTGCACTTGTTCTCTTAAGTAATGATACTTGATAGCAATATGCTTTGTCTTAGCATGCATGACAGGGTTCTTTAAAATATTGATAGCACTAGTATTATCACAATAGATAATCATTGCTTCAAGAATTTTCATATTCATACCTTCCAGTAATTATTTGATCCATGCAATGTTAGAGAAATTTACAATAGCAGCCACATATTCTACTTCTGCAATAGATTGTGATATGTATCCTTGCTTCTTACTTATCCATGTGACAAGTCTATCACCCATGACGAATGCTCCTCCTGTTGTGCTCTTTTTGTCATCTATGTTTCCAGCCCAACCAGCATCTGTATAGACTTTAAGCTTAAATTTTCCTTCTCTTTTATACCACGGACCATAGTGTTAGTAATAACTGAGAGGTGGGGGTGAATCAGTGGCCTCAAAAATTTATCCTTTAATATTTAACCACCAATCAATACACCTCAGATTATTAAGTCCCTACAAGATGCATGCCATGAAATACTTATAATAATTAACTGTTTGTCGATTTACCTTGTCTGTCCTTATTCTCCTTGATAATTGATACTCAGTATATATGCAGAGTATACAAATCAATCCATAAATAAATATGTGAAATGTAAAACAATAAAGTAATAAGCCATACACACATAACACATGGATTTTAACGAAGAAACCCTGTTAAGGGAAAAACCACTGGGACCGGTACCCCAGATTTTCACTCTTCTAAAGTGAGCCCTATTAGGTGCCAACCCTGTTAAAGGTTACAAACACACTGTTAAGTGCAAACTTGTTAGAGGATTTTATACATGGAGGTTGTCACTTAGTATCTGGCATCTATTTTGCTACCATCCTTGAATCATCCTCCTTCTTAGACTATCAATAGGCTTTAGGAAAATTTTGCTACCATCCTTGAATCAACCTTCTTCTTAGGCTGTCACTAGGATTTATGAAATTTCAATGCTACTTTCATGAGTCAACCTTTTTGGCAATTTGTTAGGATATACCTCAATTATAGAAGACGGTTAAGTCTTGCTCTGTTAAGAGACTTGATGCTTCAATGGTTAAAATCAAACACTATGACCTGTTTCTAATGCAACTTGAATTGCATATTTTTAGATCTATTTAAGTACAATACCTCTTTGATCAATGCATCAATTTAATTCATTGTGCTCCACACTTTCTGCTCTATGATGTTGTGTTTCACTATTCGTCGGTGTCCACAGAATTCTTTAGCTCTCCTTCAACTTGATTTATCATGACTATATGAAATTATCCTTCACCATTTTCTCTTCAACATCCTCTTTTTATTAACTCCCCTTCCCATGTATGTGAATACTTGTGATTACAAAAATTAATTATGCTTGTCTCTTATATAGACATGATATTCCTTAATTCTTGATTCTTGATTCTTGGCGTGAAAAACAATCTAACCAATTTGATTTACGGCTTTAACTCCTAATTTTTCTCGTGGTTATCTTCTTGCCAACTGTATAAATCTTCTTTAAATCAATTACTTAACTCTGGTCAAATAAAACAAATAAAACAACCAGTTAAGTCTATCCTTAAGCTCTGCCAGGTAGATATTTTGTCATTTTCTAAACTCTTTGTTCTGTTGGTCAACTCTGCAGTTTAGTCATCGGTGATGACTATCAGTTTTGTCAGTGTGACTCCAGTTAGCTTTGGGATCTCCATCCGTTGGGCATCCTTGGATTTTACTTGTTGGGTATCACTATGATTTTTCTTCATTGGGCAACACTGTCATCTTCTCGTCGGGCATCACTATGACTTTTTCTTTTCCTTTACCAATGGCTTGCACTCCGTCGGTGTTGTTTGTCACTTAGTGAATACTTGACTTTTATGCATTGTTGAAAGCATAATCTCTATTCCATTGATTCTCTGAAGTCTTTGGCATTATGTTCATGACCATACAGATGATATCAAGTTGACATCAATGACAATACAAACCATTAACTATTTTAATGTCTTGCATCATCTTCAACTTAACATTATCAAACATTCAATCAGTTACATGTCATCAATCTCTCCCTTTGGCATTGATGGCAACATACTATATTATCACACTATACTATTTCTAATACAATATGAAATATAATTGTTGAGATTCATCAAATTACCAAATAGTTTGCTTAGATAACTGATAAAAATTTATGACTGTCGGTAAGCTCTGTGTTAGCTTAGATTTGATTCTTGCAGCTTTCTGTGTTTCTTATACTAATGTGTTGTGTTCTCATCTTGTGTCAATTTCTCTCTTTTGACTATTCTTCTTCTTTGATGTCTCTGTCTCTTGTCAACAACTCTCCCTTTGTATATGATTCCTTCATACAAATTCTCTCTCCCTATGGATATGATCTCACCTTGTTTGGAGTAATCTGATAATGAATAATTTCTTGTGATAATGTGGATACATTCTCTCCCTTTGACAATAATTCCAAACAAATGTTTTACAAAAATATGACATTTAAGTCAGACAATTATTTTCTTCTATCCATAATATATTCCTTGAATTTCCCTTATCCATCAGCAATACAACAATATGCTCTGGTGCTCGGTTCTAATATATACCTTTCTGTATATAGATGTAGCTTTGAAGTTCATCTTTTGCTTACATCAACATGAATGATACTCTAATAATATATAGGCTAATGCAGCCTTCAGTCCTTTACTGACTGGTAGACAAGGTTTTTACCCCTAGTCTCTTTCTCAGGTACTCAAATGTATCCTTGGGCAGTGGCTTGGTGAAGATATCGGCCAATTGTTCTTTTGATTGCACGTACTCAAGTATCACCTCTTTTTCTTGAACTTGTTATCTTAAATAATGATACTTGATTGCAATGTGTTTAGTCTTTGCATGCATGACTAGATTCTTGGAAATGTTTATTGTACTAGTGTTATCACAATAGATAATCACTGGGTCTAAAATCTTCATATGCATTCCTTCCAGCAACTATTTGATCCATGCAATATTTGAGCAGTTTACAGCAGCAGCAACATATTCTGCTTCTGCAGTAGACTGAGAGATGCATCATTGCTTCTTGCTAATCCATGTGACAAGTCTGTCACCCATGAAGAATGCTCCTCTATTTGTGCTTTTATGGTCATCAATATTTCCAGCCCAATCAGCATTGGTAAACACTTTTAGTTCAAATTTTCCTTCTCTTCTATACCATAAGCCAAATTCCTCAATATTCTTCAGATATCTTAGAATTCTTTTCACAGCAGTCATATGTGATTCCCTGGGGTTAGCATAAAATCTAGCAATAATTCCTACTGCATATGCAATATCTAGTCTAGTGTCTACAACATACATGATTTTTCCTATCATTGATCTATACAAAGTCTGGTTTACCTCTGTTGTCTTGTCTTCCTTTGTTAATTTTCATCCAGTAGCCATCGGTGTTCCAACAGGTTTGGAATCTTCCATCTTGAATATTTTCAGGACCTCTTTGATTTATTTGGACTGTGTAATGAAAAAACCTTCACTTTGTTGAATGATCTGTAGACCAAGAAAGAACTTGATCTCTCCAAACATAGACATCTCAAACTCTTTGCTCATCTCATTAGAAAATGACTTGCATAGCATATCATTGCCTCCAAATATG
>MU228154.1:6839793-6864749 GCA_018584345.1 Thuja plicata | reverse complement strand
TACCAATTGTTAGTAATAACTGAGAGGGGGGTGAATCAGTGGCCTCAAAAATTTATCCTTTAATCTTTAACCACCAATCAATACACCTCAGATTATTAAGTCCCTACAAGATGCATGCCATGAAATACTTATAATAATTAACTATCTATCGGTTTACCTTATTTGTCCTTATTCTCCTTGATAACCGATAAGCAGTAAAACTATTTACCGATACTCAGTAAATATGCAGAGTATACCAATCAATCTAGAAATGCATATGTGAAATGTAAAATAATAAAGTAATAAGCCATACACACATAGCACATGGATTTTAACGTGGAAACCCTATTAAGGGAAAAACCACTGGGATCGGTACCCCAAATTTTCACTCTTTTGAAGTGAGCCCTCTTAGGAGCCAACCCTAATAAAGGTTACAAACACACTGTTAAGTGTGACCTTGTTAGAGGATTTTATACATAGAGGTTGTCACTTAGTATCTGGCATCTATTTTTCTACCATCCTTGAATCAACTTCCTTCTTAGACTGTCAATAGGCTTTAGGAAAATCTTGATACCATCCTTGAATCAACCTTCTTCTTAGGCTGTCAATAGGCTTTATGCAATTTCAATGCTACTTTCATGAGTCAACCTTTTTGGAAATCTGTTAGGATATACCTCAATTATAGAAGACGGTTAAGTCCTACTCTATTAAGAGACTTGATGCTTCAATGGTTAAACTGAAACACTATGACCTATTTCTAATGCAACTTGAATTGTAGATTTTTAGATCTATTTAAGTACAATACCTCTCTGATCAATGTATCAATTTAATTCCTTGTGCTCCACACTTTCTGCTCTGTGATGCTATGCTTCATTGTTCGTCAGTGTCCACAGAATTCTTTAGCTCTCTTTCAGCTTGATTGATCAGGACTGTATGAAGTTATCCTTCACTAGTTTCTCTTTGGAATCCTCTTTTCATTCACTCCCCTTCCCGTGTATGTGAATACTTGTGATTATAGAAATGAATTATGTTTGTCTCTTATATAGACATGATATTCCTTAATTCTTGATTCTTGATTCTTGGCGTGAAAAATAATCCATCCAATCTGATTTATGGCTTTAACTCCTAATTTATCTTATGGTTATCTTCTTACCAATTGTATAAATCTTCTATAAATCAATTACTTAACTCTGGTCAAATAAAATAAATAAAACAACCAGTTAAGTCTATCTTTAAGCTCTACCAGCTAGATATTTTGTCATTTTCTGAACTCTCTATTTTTTCGGTCAACTCTGTAGTTTAGTCATCGGTGACAACTGCCAGTTCCATCAGTGTGACTCTAGTTAGGTTCAGTATCTCCATCCCTCAGGAATCCTTGGATTTTACTCGTCGGGTATCACTATGATTTTGCTTCATCGGGAAACACTTTCATCTACTCGTCAGGCATCACTGTGAATTTTTGTTGGCCTTTACCGATGGTGTGCACTCCATCAGTGTTTTCTGTCACTTAGTGAATACTTAACTTTTATGCATTATTGAAAGCATAATCTCTATTCTATTAATTCTCTGAAGTCTTTGGCATTATGTTCATGACCGTATAGATGATATCAAGTTGACATCAATGACAATACAAACCATTAACTATTTTAATGTCTTGCATCATCTTCAACTTAACATTATCAAACATTCAATCAGCTACATGTCATCACATAGTCTTTGGTATTCTTTAGATATCTAGGAATTATTTTTATAGTAGTCATGTGTGATTCCTTGGGATTAGCAGAGAATCTTACAACTATTCCAACTGCATGTGCTATATCTAGTCTAGTATGTACAACATACATGAGTTTTCCAATCATAGATTTGTATAGGGCCTGATTTACCTTGGTTGACTTGTCTTCCTTTGTCATATTGCATCCAATTTCCATAGGTGTTCCAACTGGCTTAGATTCCTCCATCCTAAATATCTTTAGAACTTCCTTGATGTATTTGGATTGTGTTATGTATATGCCTTCATCCTGTTGAAGAATTTGTAGACCAAAAAAAAATTGATCTCCCCAAACATTGACATCTCAAACTCTTTGCTCATTTCATCAGCAAATGATTTGCATAACATATCATTGCCTCCAAATATGATATCATCAACAAATATTTCAGCAATCAGAATGTTATCATCAGTATCTTCTTTTAAATACATATTACTATTTTCACTTTTTCTTACAAATCCAATACTTATAAGATATGAGTGAAGTCTTTCATACCATTCTCTTGGTGCTTGTTTCAATCCATACAAGGATTTTTTTAATCTACAAACCATGATCCTCTTGTTAGGATCAATAAACCCTTCTGGTTGTTCAATGTATACCTCTTCTTCTAGTATTCTATTTAGGAATGAAGATTTGACATCCATTTGGTATTCTTTGAATCCTTTGAATGCAGAATAAGCAAGTAGAATTCTTACTCCTTCTGGTCTAGAAATGGGTGCAAAGGTTTCTCCATATTCAATACCTTCTTCTTGTGCATACCCTTTGCATACTAATCTTGCTTTGTTCCTTGTGACTTCTCCATTCTGATTTAGCTTGTTTCTGAATATCCATTTGGTACCAATGACATTCTTATCATTTGGTCTTGGTACTAATGTCCATGTTCTATTCTTCTCAATCTTCTCTATCTCTTCATTCATAGCACTGACCCATTCTTTATTCTCGAGTGTAGTATTGACAGATTTAGGCTCAAAATCACAAATTAAACATCTAGTGTTCAGTGACTTACTTCTTGTTCTCATTCCAGCCTTTTTGTTTCCTATGATCTAGTTATGTGGATGGTGTCTTCTAAGATACTTGGAAAGTATTGGTTAATCTCTTTGTTCATCATTTTGATCATCATCTTGACCTTCATTTTGATCTCCATTGCTCGGTGCATCATTTTGAGCAATTTCCTGATTTTTGGTGTTTGCAGCCTTATGCTCGGGTGCATTGTTCTGTCGCTCAGGAGTGATACAGTGTTGCTTGGGCAGAGTGTCAAGTTCTTCACTATAGAAAAACCTATTGTATTCTTCTAGTTCCTTTCTAATTTCCTCATCATTTTTTCTCAGCGAATTCATCTACTCTGACATTTGCACTTTTAATGATTTTGTTAGAGGATTTGTTAAGACATTTATAAGCCTTGATTTTGGTAGAATACCCTAGAAATATTCCTTCATCACCTTTGGAGTCAATCTTTCTATTTCTATCTTCTTTCAAAATATAACATTGACTTCCAAAAATTATGAAGTAACTCACATTTGGTGTATGTCCATACCATAGCTCATAAGGTGTCTTATTGGTGTCTTTCTTCAATTGAACTATGTTCAATGTGTAGACACCAGTACTGATATCTTCTCTCCAGAATGTTTGTGTGATGCCTTTCTCAATCATCAGTGCTATGGCACAATCAACAATGGATATGTTCCTTCTTTTAGCAATCCCATTTTGTTGTGGTGTTCTTGGTGCAGAAACCTATCTTTTAATTCCACGCTCATTACAAAAGTTAGTGAATTCATCAGAATTAAATTCTCCTCTATCTGATCTTAAGCATTTTAGTTTTTTTCAATTTTGTTTTCAACAATTACTTTATACCATTTAGACATCTTGAATGCTTTTGATTTCTCTTTTAAGAACATAACAGTCATCATTCTAGAATAATCATCAACAAATAGAATGAGGTATCTATCACCATAATAGCTCTTAGTTCTCATGGGTCCACATAGGTCAGTGTGGAATAAATCTAGAATATCATTAGATGTGTAGGTTTTTCTCTTGAAACTAAACTTTGTCATTTTACCTTTTTGACACTTCTTACACATGACATGGTCGGGTTTTGACATGCGCGATAAGCCTCTTACTTTCCTTTTATTTCTTATCTTAACCATGTTGTAAAAATTCACATGACATAACCTTTTATGCCACAACCATGTGTCTTCATTTCTAGCCATTAAACAAGTGGTCTTAATCTTATCAAGATAGAATACATTACATTTTGTTTGTTTACCAGTACCGATCAACCTTCCTGATTCATTAAAGATATTTGCCTTTTTGTTCTCAAATTCTACTCGGTGTTATTCAACTGTGAAACACTCAATAGATTATAGTTAAGTCCTTTCACCCAATATACATTTTCACATCTGATCAGATTATTCAACATGATGGTTCCTTTTCCTTCAACTAGACAAGGTGAGTCATTACCCATTCTTACTGATCCACCATTATAATATTCAAAAGTTTCAAACTTTTCCTTATCTCCAGTCATGTGGTGAGTACAGCCACTATCAATAATCTAGACATCATTTTTACTAACCTTAGATATGAGTGAAATCTCGACATACCTTTCTTCTTTGTTTGAATCATCCTTCATAACAATGAATACCACCTCAATATCTTCATCAGATTCGGTGTCAGTATTTCTAGCTTTGTTCTCATCTATGTAACAAGCTTTCTTCCCTTTGTCCTTGTACACTCAGTTATCTCTTCTGTCAGATTGTCGGTTGCTTCAGTAATTTTTGTCATCACCTTTGTCAAACTTCTTTTCATAAGTTTTGTTATTACTTCTATCATCTTTTCTTTTGTTAGGACATCTAGCAACAAAGTGTCCAATCTATTTACAATTAAAACATACCAATGGTAATTTACCTTTATATCTACCTTTGCCTCTCTGCAATCTTCTAGCCATTAGAGCTTCAATTTCATCAAGTTCTTGGTCATCACTATCACTTTCACTATAATTTCTCATAGTGTGTTTATGACTTGATTTACTTATTTTGAAAGAATATTTGAATGCAGACTCAATAGTTGGTATGACACTGTTGTCAAAGTTATTCATCTCAAATGAAATAAGTCTACCAATCAAACTATCTATAGTAACATTGTTATTTGCTACTGCTCTCATTTCTTGTATAGCAGATACTCTAATAGCATAAATAGGTAGTAAGGTTATTAGGATTTTACTTACCACGGTTTCTTCTTCAAGTACACCTCCTACTCCTCAGATAGCATTTACAACCTCTTTGATTCTGCTACTCTATTGCGTGATATTTTCTCCTTCCTTCATTCTTAGGTCATCAAACTTTCCTCTTAAGCCTTCTGCCTTTTCTCTCAACACATTTGTATCTCCTCCATGTACTAGCTTGAGTTTGTCCTACATTTTCTTTGCAGTGGTGCATGATTTGACATCTTCAAATTCAGCATTAGAGAGTGAGGAAGAAATTTCTATCATCATAGAATTGTGTTCATGCTTTTCTCTCAATTGATCAACTGTCAAAGGTCCAGTGGGTAACACAAATTCAGCATCCAAGTACTGTGTGACATCATTTCCAATACCTGATAGGTGGAGTATTATCCTACTTTTCCATGATGCAAAGTTGTCCTTGTTCAACTTAGGCACATCCCTTTTTCTCATCTTGTGATCTTTTTCTTGAGTCTTTAAACTCCCTTTCTAAGCACACAAGCTTTGATACCAATTGTTAGAATAACTAGGA
Source organism: Thuja plicata (assembly GCA_018584345.1). Lineage (NCBI taxonomy): Eukaryota > Viridiplantae > Streptophyta > Pinopsida > Cupressales > Cupressaceae > Thuja > Thuja plicata. Next base: position 6,859,258 of record MU228154.1, on the reverse strand, counting down.
GGGGGGTGAATCAATGGCCTCAAAAATTAATCCAATATTCAACCAAAACTTTATACCACATATATAAAACCTCTAGTTATATTCAGTCCTACAAGATGTATGCCTTGTGTGAATCTAACATGTATATACTGCTCGATATTTATACTATTTTTCCTCTCCTTAAGCTTTACCGAATAGTAGTCTATCTTTTCTTAACCTTTACCGAAATATAGTAAATAACTTGGTGTTTACTGATCATTCATGTTTTAGTACTGTGTAAAGAAAAACCTAAAGCAATGAACCATATACACATTTTACACATGCATTTTTAACGTGGAACCCTTTTAGGGGAAAAACCCACTTGGGACCGGTAACCCAAAATTTTCACTCTTCTGAAGTGAGCTTGGTGAAGAGCCAACCTTGTTAAAGGTTACAAACACATTGTTAAGTGTGACCTTGTTAGAGGATTTAAAACTAACAATTTTTCATTTGACATCTGGGATTCACTATGTTGTCAACATGAGAAACCTTTTGATACTCCTTGGGATGTATCTCAATATATAAAGGATGGTTAAATCCTACTCTGTTAAGAGATTTTATGATCCAATGGTTAAACTGAAACAATATATGATCTGTTCATAAATACAACTTAATCTTGCAGATGTTCAGATCTATTATAATCTCATAATACATCTTCTAATCAATGTTCTCTTCAGTTCCTTTGCTCCACTTCTTTATGCTTGATGAATGTTGTTGCTTCTCTGTTGCTCGGTGTCTACAAATTTCTTAGCTCTGTTCTTCAGCTTGTATGATCATATCTGTATGAAGACTTATATCTTCACCAGAATTCTCTTCAACATCCCTCTCTCTTTATAATGAATTAATTTTCTCCTTTTATAGACATGATTTCACCATTTCTTGTCCTTCTTGTTTTCTCTATTGATCACTTCTTGATCCGTAAAGCTTGCCATGCTTGCTTTAGTTTTAATCTATAAATCTCTCCTTGTTTTATGTAATAAAACATGCTTTAAATCTCCTTCTTATCTTTTGATTTTAACTGGTCAATGAAAACAAAGTAAAAAAATAGCTAACTCTATATTTAGCTTCTGCCAGCTAATTTTTTTTGTCGTATCCTAATTTTAGTTCTCGTCAATCAATACTTTAGTTGTGCTCGGTGACTACTGCAGATAGCTCGGGCATCAACTTCAGTTTTGTTTGGTGACAACTGCAGTTAGCTCGGTAATGCTTTCTCGGGTATCACTTACTCAGGTAACACTGTTCGTCAGGTAGCACTATGAATTTCTATGCTCAGGGTTCACTGTCCGTTGGGGTTTACTATCACTTAGTGTATATGATTACTGGCGATAAAAACTTTGTATTTTCAAATCTTTAAGTGTACTGCCAATATGTATATGAGAAATCATACTATATAAATTTGACATCAATTACAATACAATACATTAACTGATTTAATGTCTTGCATTTACTTTATGTATATCATTGATGATCAACTTTGTCATCTTCAAACATTCAATCAGTTATAGTTGATCACAAATATGATAAAAAAGTATGACTGTGTATAATAAGGATAGAAACCCTATTGTAGCAATTAATACGGAAACAATTGAGAGGGTTTTTGAGCTTTATTGAGGATCACAAAAAATATTGATGTATCCGAGTTGAAGGATGAGTATTCTTCCCAAGAGAGTACTTACAAAACATGGGTGCTTCCTGATGAGCCTCTTAAAAGGCCATCTTTTCAAATGTTTCTTGCTTTCTTTTTCAGTAGTTTGCTTACAAAATAGATACTTTAAACTTATGATTTTATATGTATATGTAAAGACATAAGTAGGTAAATGGATGGTAAGAACATGGTGTATTTTCTTGGAATTGATGGGTAGAAGTTGCAGGATATAAATAGTTTCATGCTAATGAATAATCCTATTTCCTATGCTATGTTTATGGGTAGTCTCCTTCTTGCAGCCAAATGTTGTGCAAGAGTATCAAATGGAAACTAACACTTCTTTCCTAGTATTAAATGATAAAATGTATATATGTATCAGAAGTTGTGTATGCTAACCATTTTGTAGGGATCAAGTCATGGTGCATTCAAGAATAGCAGTGTGGTGTTGAAGGAGTCAACGACAACCATTGTTGAAAAAGTGTCATCATGCCAAGGAATTAAGAAAGCAATTGAAGAAGGGCGTGCCGCAAGACTTTCATGGAGGAACAAGTCAATGTAGTTCCTGAGTAAACACAGTGCACAGATTTAGAGCCACCACATGCTATATTCTAGGAATAAATTGAAGACTTACTCTTGTTATTTGATATTTTCTTTTATGAGAATTTTGTATCCATTACTGATCCTCATTAATGGAGTGATCCTAGATTTAGGGAGTAGTGTATTTTCTCTTTAAATAAGCCAACTTTTGTAACTCTTGAGAGTGGAGTTAGTTGATATATTTTCTGGAATAGAAGTTGATATTGTAACACTGTTTTACTTTCCAAGTACATTTTCTCCATGAATCAATAGAGTGCATAATTTGAGTTTTAGTCTCTTATCTTGATTGCATTTCTATTCACTCATCCAAGGGGGGCCACTTGGTGAGTGAATCACTTTGTTAGATTAGAATTTATTTCCTTGTTCATTAAGAAGTAATTAGAACTTTGTTGTTCCTGCAGCCACTGCTAACAGAATCAGTAGCCTGTTCCTGCAGCATAGGCGAGTAGAGTAACTCCTATTCATGATTACTATTTTCTTAGAGTAAATGCATTTACTTGAGATAATATAGATTCTTGAAGCTTAATGTATTTCAATTCCATAGGATTAGCCATGAGAATCAAGAAGGTTTGAAGCATATACTTTGCAAATACCATTCCAAGTTTACGTCCCTGGTCGATAATTAAATGAGACTAAATAATCTACTTAGTAGCCATTTAGGGTGTTCAATCCTGAAATAACAGTCCAATGCTATGTGTTTCTAAGAAAATTGTTTAGCCAAGCATTTTTGGTGCTACTGTCGGGGATGGTAGTAGTTCAAACTTATTTTGGTGTTCACGTATCCAGTTTTCATAATCTAGGATTTAATTTCAAGCAATCCTTTTATGCATAGTAGAAGAAGATATCCTCATGGGAGATTCCTTCCTCGCCAATACCAGGCTAAACCATTTGGTATTTTCAATCCTAAGCTAGAGTAACCCCAAGTTGATAGTGAAGAAGAAGACCCGTTTGAAAACCCATTTGCTGATGCCCAAGGAGAAATTTCATCACCATCGTCCTCCAAAGAATCACTACATTTGCATGTCCGCTTTGATGAGCCTAAATATCAAGATAACCCTTTAGCTCTTATCATCTATCAGCCACAACAGCCAAGACCTCCTCCAAGGATGGCTCAGCCTACCTTTCCCTTCCTAATTGCTCCTCAACAAGGTAACCAAAACCTGAAGAATATACCAGTCGCTACACTTCCAAAATTTTATGGACTTATCACTGAAGATCCAGAGACCTTCCTCTTTGAGTTTGACATCCTCTATAGGACCTACGACTACACAACTGATGTCCATAAGCTAGAATTGTTTCTATCAACTCTTAAATAGGCTTCTGTAAGGTGGTTCATGGGCCTCAGAGCTAATGTTGTAGCAAATTGGAACGCCATGAGCAACATGTTTCTTGCCAAATACAAAGAATATTATAGGGGATGAGATTTAAAGGGAGATGACATCTTCAAAATGTCACAGAAAGAGGATGAAACCTTGGAGGACTATGTTTCCAAGTTTATGTTTAGACTATAGTGAAACACTCAACACCATTTGAACAAGGAATCACAAAAGCATATGTTCCTCAAAGGTGTCAATGATGGAAGCATATAGGCCTTGGACCTCATGGTTGGTGGGGATATCACTCAGAAGAATTGGGCAGATATTAAGACTATATGTTTGAATTACTCAAGAGCTACTGTAAAAAAAGGAAGAGGACTAAGAGATCTACCTCATAAGACAAATAGTTCCAAAGTATCTAAGATAGAGTTATCCAAGCTCCTGTCTAACTTCAAACAAGACATTATCAATGACATGGACACTCAGCTAGACATCATGCAAGCCTAGAGGAAGAAGGAGGATGTAGAATCTATGTTGGCTAAATTCTGCTCCCACTATAGAGAGAAGAAAAGAAACTTTAAGTGCAAAACCATTGCATCTGTGGACACTACCTCAATGCCCACCAAGTTCAAGGTGATAGATGAGGAGAATGGAGAGGTTTTCTACATGGCTCAAAGATGACCATGGGCTCAGAGACAAGGTATGCCTCAAGACCCTCTGAATAATTTTGGTTATAATAATAATAATAGTAATCAGTGGCAAAATCAAAACCCCCAGAATTCTGGCCCTTAAGGACAGAATTGGAGTCATAACTGGTCTAACCAATAGCCATGGTATAACCAAAACTATCAGTAGCCACAGTATCACCAAAACTTCCAACAACAGCCTCCATTTAACCCATACCAGCAGTAGTTTAACCAATATCAGCAGCCACAGCAGAATAACCAATGGAAACCACATGGTAACTGGCAACAACAACCTCAGTGGGGACCCAATCAGCCTAATTAGTATCAAGCTATCATGCCTCCACCTCGGCAACAAGCTATTATGCCTCCACCTCTTGCAGCCAATAGTAGTCCTTAGAAGCCAACATTACATGCGCAAAAAAATCCAAATCCTAATAAAAAGTAACAGGCTTATTCGTTGCAAGTGAATGACATCCACCTACAATCAAGAATCACATTGCCTGCACCTAGGTCACCCATAATAGTTGATGTTTCTGATACTAAGAAAATTCCTAAAAATCAAAATACTATAGTCCCACCTATTTCACCACCTACTCCAGCTGTGAAAATTCCACCTTATCTGCAAATGATTGGCTCAACAATCAGTACCCCCTAAAGAGAATCCTATTGCAACTAATTTGATTGACCAACTAAAGAAAATGACTTTCCAAATATCGTTATTAGATGCCCTCAAGGAAATTCCCATTTATAATAAAGCAATCAAGGAAGTCTGTATCAAGCACCTTGGTAGGAAAAAGAAAGATCTGGATACCATCCATGTTATTGGGAAGCTTTCTGATCTTATGCTCAGTAAAGCCTTAATGCCTAAATACTCTAATCTAGGAAGTCTAGTGGTCACCATTCACATTAATGGTATACAGATATAGAATGTCTTGGTTGATTTAGGGGCCTCTATTAATGTAATGACTATGGATGTGTTGTTAAGACTTAGTATCATTGGGTTGAGGGAAACACCCACCATTCTCTAGTTAGCTGATAATTCCACTGTCAAGCCAGATGGTATGGTAGAGGATATTGTCGTCACACTTAATTCCCTGGATTACCCCTCAGATCTCATAATCATGTCCCCCAAAGCCACACTAGGAGGGTATCCATTAGTCCTAGGGAGGCCTTGGTTGGTCACAATAGATGCTTGCATTGCATGTCGCTCAGGAAAAATGACCATATATGATGGCATTCATACCAAGAAATTAACTCTGTGTTCTCCAGCCAAACCCCAAGCTGAACTTGACCAAGTTGTCTAGCTAGATCTAGGAGATGTTCCCCTCGAAGCCAATTCAGTGCAGCAGCTTATGGTTATTGGTAGTGATCCATTTATGGCCTCACAAGAGGAAGATGACATACTAGTAGCAATCCTTATAAACTAGTATGGCTCTGAAAAACCCTCTTGTCATGTCCCTGGCTATTCCCTACAAACCATATTTCCTAAGCAGTCCTCATCTAAGTTTCTAGTAGCACCTAATTATCTCCATACTTTGTTACCCCATGAGATAAAGTCACCTTCATTTGCAGAATTTCTTATGCTGGATAAAGTCAAAAGAGCAGAAATTTCCCTAGGTAAGGAATTGAATGTCAATAAGAATCTCACTGAATTGCATATGTCTAGCCTTCTCCATCTTTTAAAAGAGAGTCGGCAAGCTTTTGCATGGGACTATACTGACATGAAGGGACTTGACCAAAAATTGTGTACCCATAAGATCTATATAAGTCTTGAGTCCAGACCTATTAGGAAAGCTAAAAGAAGAATAAACCATGCACTAAAAGATATAGTAAAGGCTGAATTGCAAAAACTCCTCCAAGCTAGCTTTATATATCCTATTTCTGACAGCCAGGGGGTCTCCCCTCTTGTAATTGTCCCAAAGAAAGGTGGAAAATGGTGAGTTTGTGTGGACTATAGAGAGCTTAATAAAGCCACCAAGAAAGATCACTTTCCATTACCCTTTATTGACCAAGTACTTGACAACCTTGCTGGTAAGGAGTATTTTTCATTCTTGGATGGTTTCAGTGGCTACAACCAGATCCAGATATCACCAGAAGACTAGGATAAAACAATGTTCACCTATCCATGGGAAACATTTGCTTATTTTGTATTACCATTTGGATTATGTGATGCACCTGCTACTTTTTAGAGGGCAGTAATAAGTATTTTCTCTGACATTGCTACTGACTGTGCTGAAATATAAAAGGATGATTTCACTACATATGGAACTACATTCGAAGAGGCTCATGATAATTTGGGAAAAGTTCTTAAAATATGTCAGGACTACAACCTCTTACTTAATAGTGATAAGTGTTATATGATGATGGAGGAGGGAGTTGTCCTAGGGCATTACCTCTCATCATTTGGTATCCAGGTTGATCCTGCAAAGATTGCAGTCTTCATTACACTTGCCACTCTAGCAAGGAAGAAGGATGTCTAGAGTTTTCTTGGTCATGCTAGTTACTACAAAAGATTTATTAAGAACTTTAGCCAACTTGCTACCCCATTGTACAATTTGTTGAAGAAAGAAGCAGAATTTGAATGGACAACTGACTATGAACTATCATTTCAGTAGTTGAAAGATATGTTGACAAAGACCCCTATTCTTAGAGGACCTGACTAGAAGCTGCCCTTTCATATCCACAATGACACATCTAACTATGTCATTGGGGTAGTGCTAGGACAAAAAAAGGTATAGTTGAGCACGCCATTTATTACATAAGCAAAAATCTGCAAGGTGTTGAACTAAATTATACTGTTACTAAAAAGGAACTTCTTGTTGTAATCTATGCACTTAATAAATTCAGGCATTACATAACTGGTTATGAAGTATTTTTTTATATTGATCACTCATCAATCAAATAATTGATGAAAAAACCCACCATCTCTAGTAGGTTAGCTCGTTGGTTACTCCTCATGCAGGAGTTTGATATAACTATCATTGATAAACTAGGAAAAGCTAATGTGGTGGTTGATTTCCTCTCTAGATTACAAGTTCCTGATGATCCTATAGAAATTTGTGACAGCTTCCTAGATGAGCACCTATTCTCTATTGCAACTTACAATCCGTGGTATGCTGACATCACCAACTACCTTGCTACAGGAAGAACACCACCTCATTTTTCACCTTGTGAACGCCGGCTACTAGTTGAGAAAAGCTTCAAATTTTCATGGATCTCTGGATTTATGTTCTACACAGGTCCTGATCAAGTCACCCGCATATGTGTTCATGAAGATGAGACCTATGACATCCTTTGGGCTTGTCATGATGAGCTGTGTGGTGGCCATTTTGCAAGAAAAAGGACAGCATACAAGGTATTGACAACTATTTATTATTGGCCTACCTTACATAAAGATGCAGCTAAGCATACCAGGCACTGTGACTGATGCCAGCAGATGGGATGCCCAACCAAGTCTGATGAAATGCCCTTGCAGCCTCAAGTGGTGGTAACACCATTTGACAAATGGGGCATCGACTATGTTGGTCCCATTGAGCCATCTTCCCATGGTAAGTCTTATATCTTAGTATGCACTGACTACGCCATAAAATGGGTCAAAGAAAAAGCAATGAGACATGCAAGGGATCATAAGGGAGTAGAGTATCTCTATGAGTTGATTTTTTTTAGGTTTGGTGTGTCTCATAAAATAGTAACAAATCAAGGGGCGTAGTTTACCTCTAATCTTATTGTTGAATTGATGAATGAGTAATCTTATTGTTTTACTCCTTTTGAGTTGGTTTATGGAAAATTCGCATCCATCCCTATTGAGTTTTACCATAAGACTCTCAGGATGGCATTGGAGTTAGATATCAACCTTACCAAGGCACAAGAGGATAGGCTCCTGCAGCTTAATAGATTGGATGAGTATAGGAAGTCTGCACTTCACAACACCAAACTGATTCAGAAATAGCAAAAGAAGTGGCATGACAAATTCATCAAGGATAAGAATTTTTCCATTGGTGATTGGGCCTTGCTCTATGACTCACACTATCAGCATACTCCAAGAAAATTTATGACCCATTGGTTAGGGCCTTATGAAATAGTCTCAGTTTTTGACAATGGTGCTGCTCAGCTATCTACCATCAATCCTATACGATTCAAACTGCTTGTCAATGGGCATCATCTTAAGATATATCAAAATCCTATGAGTCATCAAGACTTCCTACAGCAGTTCCATCAGAACATAGACAACTCCACTCCTGCAGCTGAAGCATCTGGGTCTTCCACCCAGATTTCTGCCAAACTGTGATTTTTATCACAGATTCCATAATAAACATTTCACTTTCATGAATTGCTTTCTCCACAATAAAAATCCACCTCACTTCCTATCTCTACCATGTGTCTATACCATTGCATCACTCCATCCATGTGTAGCATAGCAGAACACTCTTCCTGCAGCACCTCTCAGGTTAGTAACACATACTTTTGCTCGTATATTATTTTATTCATTTTTTATTTTGGAAAAAGTGTTCTTTTCTTTTTTTTACTCTTGCATGCAAAGGCTTGGTGGGACCCATGCCTTACACTTAGTTGCGGGGAGGGATTATTTAATGCTTGTTTCAAAATATTTCCAAATCAATTTTAGCATGCAAAAAGGTAAACTTTATTTCTTGTCTTTTCACGGTAATTGTCGTCATGTGGAAGCTTATTTGTCCTTCCGTGATTAAGTCATCATGATTTGAAAGCAATTTAAAGTTAAGGTTCACTTAATAATGGCATTTTCATGACATGTTCAGGTGGTAGACCTTAAAATGCGCAAATTTATTTATGAATACCATTCAAAATAATGCTTATTTGCCTAGAATTAAAAGCTATTTTGTACTTCAATTTTTCTCGTAAAAAACACCTTGAGTCCGTAAGAAGTCCTGCATTTTCCAATTTTCTGTAGTGTCTATGGAGCTCCTACAGAGCCATTTTGTCATTAATAATGGGTGGAGACCTTCAGAGGCATGAGCCTACAGATCATCAAGTTCTACTTGGGGAGTCGGCCACCTGTGAAATGTTTCAAAGAAGGGGATGGATGGATTACTGCCTTAGCCTTAATGGCTTTGATGAAGAAATTGCTTTCCAATTCCTAAATACTCTAAACAATGGGTTTGTAGTGGTTAAGGTTTTTAGGATAGAATTCTCAGAGGACATCATGGCAGAAGTTTCAAAATTGCCACAGGAAGGAGAAAAATAGAGTAAGGATATTGACTTGCGCTCAGCCATGGCACAGTTTACCCTTCATGGTGACCCACGGTTGGACGTTAATAAGAAAAAGGGCACTTCAAGAAAAACATTACCCATAGAGTTTATGCAGCCGGCTACATTCATAATATCCTACTTCACTTGTGAAGGTCGTTACAAGTACCCGCATGGACTGCAATTCAAGATTCTGAGCGCCCTCCACCATGAAAAATGGGTCAATAAACTTACCTAGTTTTCTATATAATATTGTGAAAAAATAGGTGTCTCTAGTACAGTCAGGAAAAGCTCAATCTATTTCCCATCATTATTTAATCATATTAGTTGTAGAAAGGAAATTAATTAAACAATCAATTGGGACCTGGGATGCATTCTTGGCCATGGAGGAAATAGCACCTAGAGTGGTTGGCCCTAGAGGCCAGGGTGTAGGTAGAAGGGTTAACACATCAATGGGGGTTCGTAAAGTAATATAGAAAATAGAGGTCATTCTCAAAGCATCCTCTTCTAAACCTACCCTATCTAGGAAAAGAGCCTACAATGTTAGTACTCTTGTGTCTGATAAAAAGAAAAGAAAAACTAGGGAAGCCGATGTCACTCCAGATACTTCACCTTCCGAGGAAACTACATCTGTTGCCATGAAGGATAAAGGTAAAACCATAGAGGTATAGGGTATGAATCCATAACAACAACCACATAATAATGAAGATATTGGTAATATAGCTAAGGAACCCTTGCCCTCTCCCGAGGAGGCAATGCCATAAGAACCTCCTGTAGCCATTACGGAGGAGGTTCCCTCTAGCAGGAAGAAACGCAAAGATCCGTTGAGCTCTTTTCAAGCCCCTATCAATAAGAGTGCTAGACTTTCTACTAGTACCAATAAGGCAGACAAAACCCCTAATTCAGTTATAAATGTTGAATCCTCTGAGTTTGCAGAGAAGTCCTCTTCGGAGGCAATGGCTCCAAAAAGAACATATAATGACACCATATCCCACATCATGAATGATGAAGCTATAGCTGACCCACAAGTTTATTACATCCTCATAGACAATGATACTTGGATTCTAAGGAAATAGAGGGATTTTTCAATAACTCTGTTGGGCAAGATACTGATGAAAATTCAGAGAACCTACCCCCTGATGAATTCCCTACAATAGATGAGGACATAGTTGAAGAGGTGTTTGAGCAAATGAGTAGAGATGGATTGGACATGTTGGTCAAGGCAACTGAGTCATCCCAAGTGGATGATTTGATAAAAACCCTTGTCATATGAAGAGGAAAAACTTTCATTGATGAATCCTGCCAAGAAGATGATTCAGTGAAAACTCATGACAAAGGAAAAGGGGCTACTTCCACTCAGGAGGAAGCGGTAAGAATCCCTTGACCTGCATCTAGATGGATTAATATCCTTCAGCAGGGACCCATGCCACCACCAGATTTATCAACACCTTTAGCAGTAGGATTGAGTTTATACCAAAATTTTATTTGGGAAAATGCACAATGGAAACTGGAAATAGAAAAGATGAAAAGGATCATTTAGGAGTAGGCTTGTCAACTTGAACAGAAAACAAATCAGGTTGCAGTATTGGAGAGGAAAATTGAGCAAATCACTGAATTGATTCCTGTAGCAATGGCATGTAGGTCACCATCTCCAGTTTATGCTTTGTTCCTTAAAGAACAATTTGTTAACTTTTAATTGACTAGGATTGTAAAGTGATTGAACCCTTCTGTTTCTACACCTCATGAATTTTATGATGCCTTCCAGTCAGCTCCCATGTCCATCAAAAACCTATTATGTGAATTGTATTTACAAAATATTGTTGTGCTAGACAATAAACATTGGAATTCACTTCTGTACGTGGGTGATGTTTAGCTAAGGGCAGTGATGTCTTGGACTCAGAATAAGATTAGCAGAGAGCATCAGGCTTTTCCATATAGAAACAATGAGATAGACACACCCCTCATGATGAGGCTTGAAGTTCAGAGTTCTAGGTGTACTTTCCTTGATTGGATCTCAATTACTATGAACCCTAGTGGATCCCACAAGGTCCTTCCAGTCAAAGAACATGTATACATAGATTGGGAACAACATTCATCACACGATATTGAGGCCACAATTGTAGCTTGCAGACAGAGGTGGATATGGATGTCCCATGACTTAAAAGTCAGGGAACCTCATTCTCCAAAGAATTTAACTCTTGCCACTTACCAAGCCCCATGGTTTATAATGTTGGGCCAAACACAGCTGAATTATTGGATTCCCTTAAGGTTTCAACCTGCTATCCTCCTGTAGCCTTTACTTGCAGTAAATGAGAATGCAGAAGATCATGATATGACTCAAGAAAGATAGAGGTGGGAAAGACTTTGGGACAACCATGGGTATTTCAACTATGTTGTTGATGAACCAGGTGAAAATACCACCAATGACTTGAGGCTTAGGGCTAGGATCCGTAATTTCATGATTGCTGGGGACCAGCAATAGTGCAATTGGGGGGAATGATGAGCCTCTTAAAAGGCCATATTTTCAAATTTTTCTTGCTTTCTTTTTCAGTAGTTTTCTTACAAAATAGATACTTTAGACTTATGGTTTTATATGTATATGTAAAGACATAAGTAGGTAAATGGATGGTAAGAACATAGTATATTTGCTTGGAATTGATGGGTAAAAGTTGCAGGATAAAAATAGTTGCATGCTAATGAATAATCCTATTTCCTATGCTATGTTTATGGGTAGTCTCCTTCCTATAGCCAAATGTCATGCAAGAGTATCAAATGGAAACTAAAACTTCTTTCCTAGTATTAAATGATAATATATATGTATATATATATATATATATCAAAAGTTGTGTACGCTAACCATTTTGGAAGGATCAAGTCATGGTGCATCCAAGAATAGCAGTGTGGCACTAAAGGAGTCAATGACAGTCATTGCTGCAAAAGCACCATCCTGCTAAGGAATCAAGCAAGCGGTTGATGAAGGGCGTGCCACAAGACTTGCATGGAGGAACAAGTCAATTCAGTTCCTGAGTAAACACAGTACACGGATTTAGAGCCACCACATGCTATATTCTAGGAACGAATTGAAGACTTGCTCTTGTTGTTTGATATTTTATGTTATGAGCATTATGTATCCATTAGTGATCCTCATTAATGGAGTGATCCTAGATTTAGGGAGTAGTTTAGTTTCTCTTTAAATAAGCCAACTTTTGTAACTCTTGAGAGTGGAGTTAGTTGATATATTTTTTGGAATAGAAGTTGATATTGTAACACTTTTTAACTTTCCAAGTACATTTTCTCCATGAATCAATAGAGTGCATAATTTGAGTTTTAGTCTCTTATCTTGATTGCATTTCTATTTACTCATCCAAGGGGGGCCACTTGGTGAGTGAATCGCTTTGTTAGATTAGAAGTTATTTCCTTGTTCATTAAGAAGTAATTAGAACTCTATTGTTCCTGCTACCACTGGTAACAGAACTGATAGCATGTTCCTGCAGCATAGGCGAGTAGAATAAATCCTATTTGCGATTACTGTTTCCTTAGAGTAAACACATTTACTTGAGATAGTATAGATTCCTGAAGCTTAATGTATTTCAATTCCATAGGATAAGCCATGAGAATCAAGAAGGTTTGAAGCATATACTTTGCAAATACCATTCCAAGTTTACGTCCCTGGTCGATAATTAAATGAGACTAAATAATCTACTTAGTAGCCATTTAGGGTGTCCAATCTTGAAATAGCAGTCCAATGCTATGTCTTTCTAAGACAATTGTTTAGCCAAGCACTTCCTATGCATAGACCAAAAGATGGAAGAAATGGTAGGATATTTGATGATAATGATAAACCTCCTTTTGATGTAGTGATATTCTATCCATATATTGGTTACACTTACTTCTCAGTTGGATAAGTGTTTGAGATTGAGGCTCCTCCTTTGATGCATGTAGCAGCTATGGTTATGTGCGTGTGAAATTGTGTCGGGTACCTGCAAGCTGCAACACACACTTCAATGAATCATTAAATGGTTAGCTTGTTAGAAAATATGAAATCAAACTATGAATACTACCTAAACTAACCAAAAGTGACTCATTTCCTTCTAGTAGGAAGGAGTTTGAACTTTTCTCTCAGGTCATTGAAAAGTTCAGTGACTACACCAGTTCTAAACGAAGGATTTGAAGAGTTGAATGATTGATCTAAATTATTGATCTAAATGATTAAGAAATCTAAATGCAAATGCAAGATTTCTTATTAATCCAAGCTAATTATGATTGATTTTAAAGAACCAAATGAAGTGTATTGATAGATTTCAAAGCACCAAATGAAGTGTATTAATAGATTTTAAGCACCCAAAATCAAATATGCTCTAATTATGAATTTTGCATGCCTGAAAAAGTAAACTAAAAATAATTAAAAAAGCTAAGCAATTAAACTAAGAATGCAAAAATGCTTGAATGCTTGGATGCTAAGAATAGTATAATAACGATAAAATAATCTAGGTCCTTTGTGAAGGAAAAGAGGTTCTATTTTATAGAAATCTCTCTTGAATCAATGGTCAAGATTGAAAGCCAAAGAGTGGACAGGATTCAATCTGAGGAAGCACAATCGACCTGAAAAGAAGATGATTAGTTGAGAGAGTCAGTTGACTGAACTAAATGATTAGTTATTTTGGAAACTTCCAAAATCACTTTTCAGTTGACAGCTTTGTTTCCAAAATGAGAAAAAGATAAGAATAATTTAACTAAATAAAACATATTTGTTTCCAATTCAAAAATCAGTTAATTGAATAAAACATATTTGTTTCCAATTGATAATTAGTTAACTGAAATTGATGACATCATATGCATTTTTAAAGATTTAAATATTTTAAATGCACATTTTGTTTTATTAATTAATTTAATACCTTTTTAGATTTTATTGACAATTTAGCAATTTATTTAATCAATATATCAAAATATTAATTAAATAAATAATTTAAGGTTTATTTGCCAATGTAATGTATTTTAGGAATTAATTAATTAATCAAGTACAATGATTAATTAGGACCTAGGATTCAAGTCAAATTAGATTTAAAATGATAAATTACCTGTTTGGTTTAGGACTTAGAATAATCAAGATTAGGGTTTCTTGATAAACAATTGAGATTAGGTGTCTAGGGTTTAGATGAACATTTTTAGGTCATTACATTTGCCCCTCTTTGAATGTATGTGTGATCAGCGCATTGATTCAAAGAATTGTTAGCGATAAGACCCAGAACAATTTAATTTGAAGTGATGACACCATTCTTTTGAAGAAGACCGGATCCGAGCTTGATTGGATGAAGATTGATCAAAAGATAAAAATAGAATACTCAGTTTGATTTGAAGTAATGAAACTGAGCATTTGTCAAGAAATCTTAAACCTTTTGATTGGTTTGAACGAATAACCAATTTGATTTGAAGCGATGAAACTGATTACCATTAAGAGATTTGATTAGCAAGCAAATTGACTTGTTTTGAAATGATGAATCCAATTTGATCAATGTATCTAGTTTCAATAATGAACAACTTGAATAAGATTGATCTTGTCTGGTTTCAAGTGTATTCACCATTGTATAATACTATTGATTAGGTTCCCTTTGATTTAAGATGATCTCAACCTGATTTGATGTGATGAAGCTGAGATGCCCCAAGTGATAGGGTTTTGATTGATGATGTGATCATTGTACTGTTGATGTCCTAATCCTGCCCCCTCGGGAGAGAAATCAAAATATGGCCAGGTGCCCCAGTGATTAGAATAAATTCAATGGATAACATGATGTAGGAATAAGCTGATCTAATTAGAAAAAGGTCCCAAGTGGTTAGGACATAATCTGCACTTTATGGGAGGTCCTTTTGACCAGATTTGACTAAAATTGATGACAAGAGGATTATCCGGAACAAAGTATGAGAAATTTCCATTGGTTTGTAGTCCAAATAGAGTGATTGTGCAAGTGAACAGCTACAGTTGACTGAAAAAGTCAAACATAAAAAATGACAAGTAAAACAATTTCAGATTTTGATTTCAATCCTGAAAATGGAATCAAGGTAGTCAAATTAGATAGGGGTGTCATGTTCATGTCAATAAACACACAACTAACCACTTGTAAAAAGGAAGATCAACTAATGGGAGATTCAGATACTTCACATTGGAGAGAGATATCAATATTATGTAGATTCAACACCAAGAAAATGCATATGCAAGACTAACATGAATGCGACCTAAGGTGTAGTCACTGAACTTTTAGCTTTGAAATTTTTTATCATCGAGCATTTTGGAACATCGAAGTCAATACAATCCTTACTGGTGCAACTGTGACCATAAGGATATGAATATGAATTTCATTGGATAAGATATGAGAAACTAACATAAGTATTGGGGCACAAAAGCTAAGATGACCTGAATGTTGTTTCTAATTGATGTTGCAAGATTACACCAGTATCGAGGCATTCAAAGCCAAGATAACCATGAGTGTGATATTGTGAAGTAGAGCAATAAAATTCAAGGAGATAGTTCCAACCTCACCTTGGCGTGCAAGTAAACAAGATCGAGGGATGTGAGACTTTTCCACCTTAATGTAGGAGCTCTTATCACATACACCCAATTTATTTGATGTAGTAGAGTCATCGAGACCACACCAACAAGTTGTAGACAAAGAAAATATTTAACAAAAATCGATGAGACAACATACAAATAGATGTTCAACATATGTCAGCCAGTTTCAATTTTTTTGGATGTGTACATGTATGAGGTGTTGAGAAACATCGTTGTGCTTGTGAGTCTTATGTGTTTGATTGATATCAATCTATTGTTTATGTTGGCATTATCCAATGTGTGTTGAGAAACACAGATGTGTCTAAGGATAGAGTTAAGAAAGACTTTTGATTAGGGTGGTTAGAAATACATGTTGCATTAGTAGCGAGATGTCCTTCAGAAATGATAAGATTACTAACTCTGGTGTAATCCAAAGATGTGATCAAAGTAGGGACCTATGCCCCCTGGTAACAAACATCAATTGAAGATAACTTACTTAACTCATATTTTTGGGACAAAGACAATTTGATTGCCCTCAAACTATGACTCTGGATCAGTTTCAAGCCAGGAGCGTTCTTAGAAGAACTAGAGTGTCACAAAAGTGATTAAAAGCTTATGTACAAACTGAAGCAAAGGATTTACAAGACTAAGTATTGATAGATAGAGCATTGAGTACAAGAGGCACCTATTTACCAGGTTTTCACCTACTTGTAAGAGATTTTTTTTTTCTACTTTGGCACCTGTTTACCAGGTTTTCACCGAGGCATCTTTTCTTATTTTTCAATTTTTTTTGTATTTTCTCATTTTTTTTATTTTTTATTTTTATTTTTAATATTATCAAGGCATATTTTTCTAGGTTTTCACCAAGATAACCATTTTTTAGGACTTTTTTTTATTTTTAGTCTTTCTTCGGGACATTTCTCATTTTTTTCTCATTTTAGAGATTACGCATTCTCAAGAAAGATCACATTAGTTTGCCCCCAATGTCTAGCAAGGTGGAGGACATTACAGATGGATGAGATGAATAGACAATGGTGGATGAAGAGGGTGATTACAACCCTCAAGGATAGTCTCCTCAAGATTATCCAAGCTAGGTAAAAAGAATACCACAATGTAGGCTCATGGAGCGGTGTTGGATAGCATATAGGATAATGAATTGGTGTCATGAAAAGCATGTGGTCCAAAAGAATGGAAATGTCAAGAAGTTTTTTTTTAAGAAACTATTTTACATTTTTCATTCTTCATTTTTATCAATACCAAGGGGTCAATTAGATAGGATGGTGCTTGGATAACATGAACGGGATAAGGGATGATGGAGGTATAAGTGAATGTTTTGGGATTAGTGAAAAGGATTTTTATGAATAGTGAGTATTGACGTGGGATAAGAAAGATCACATTAGGTTATCATGGATGAGAGCAAGTGAATAGGATAATGGAAAGGATAATGAATGTCAGGATAAATGTGTGTTCATGGATAGGCTCAACCTTGTCAAGATCACCACAAGGAACATGGATGATCATGGGCTATTTGGATGTAAGATATGATGGATAAGATGACATGGAAGAAACTTGACCCCAAGTAAAGAGTGCAAGTAGGAATAATTATGCATGACGTCTGTTTTCTAGGTTTTCATCATGGTACTTGTCCAAGGAACCACAAGAAGTAGTTTTCACCATAGAATGGACATATTTCTCTTTACTTTTTCTACCAAGGCACTTTTTTTTCTTCTTTTTTAATACTTATAATTTGATGGAGGGACTTTAAGTCTCTTTCCTTTGGATAGTGCTCCTTTGAAGGATATGCTATGATAGGCCAAAGCCGCCGAAATTATTCTCAAAGATGTTGATAGGGTGATGGTAGAGAAGAATGATATGGAGGATAAGGAAGATGGCAACCAAGGATTTATGTGATGGATTAGATAAGAGGAATGGAAGGATATGGGATGGATGGTTAGTAGGTAGGTGTGGGATATTGGATAGGGTATTGAAATATTTGTGTATAGGTAAATGGAAATGGTGATAAGATCAACATTGACACACACCTTGAAGGGTAGTGGATGGATGGAGGGAAAATGGATGGAATAGCTTGAGGCTTTGTTGTATGAGTGGATATGGATCTTGGTACACAAGAACCCAAGAAGGATGGAGAAGAGGGTGAAGTATTCAAGGTAATGGATTTTGGGACATGAGGACCCAAAATAGAGTTAAAAGATGGGAGATATTTAGATGGAGATGAAGTGAAAGACTTTGGAATCTTGGATGCCAACTCTAACTTTTCCTTTTTTTCAAGTCTTTTAAGAGAGACTTGAGAATCCACATAACTTTTGCTTTTGGATGATTTATAATACAATTCTTCCATGATGGATTTAGGAACCCATATTTTATCTTATTTTATAATTTTCTTAGCGGACCCTTGTGGTCTCTTGAATATTTCATTTTTATTTGTAATCACATGTCGATTAAACTGGACATGGTGATCTTCATATGTAAGTAGATTCTTGTATTTGTGACCTTTTTTTCGCACATCCATATTGCTTCCAAAATACTTGGGGACTATGGATGAATAGGGCCAATATGGATGGTTCATATGGATGGGTTGATAGTGAGAATTCAAGGATGCATGTCTTTGTTGATCTTGGTAAGAGATAGGATAAGCGGATGACAAACTAGTAGTTATAAGCATGTTGGATGGATGGATATAAGGACCTAATATAGATGAGAGGTTTGAAGGCTTTAGCTTGGGATATAGGGACCAATGATGGATTTGGAGGATGGATAAGGTTGATGCCTACATGCAAATAGAGCGAGATAAGGTATGGAAGGGATATCAACATCTTTAGAGTGAGATGCATGACTGTTACCCTAATTTACAACATTCATCAAAACAACCACAAATAGGGAAAATTTCCATTTTTAGAAGAGTCCAATTAATACTATCCTTCAGATATTATTAATCAACATTTTATCATTACATTCATTGTCAAAAGTTATCATTTGTACTCTAAGAATTGATCACATTTCATAATTTCAAATTTATAATTGATCATTGACATTGTGCATTAAAACTAAATGTAATATACAAGTGTCTTTTCATATTTATTTTCATGTCAAGTAAATAGTACATTTGCAGAATAGAAAGAAAGATTGAAGTATGGAGTAGGGGTCCCATGCATTGCCTTGTGGTTGGGTTGCTTGTTGGTTGTCTGTCAGGTCCCAGGTCTCCAAAGTTCATGTCTTCATCTACATTTAGGTCTTTTAGGGTGCAACCTACATCATGAGAAGAAGAGGGGTGTTAGATCCAGTTGGATATAAGCAATACATGAAACACAAACTTCATACAATCAAGTCTTCTAATACTGCATATCAATCTGATGAAATCAATGTAACAAGAAAACATGCATCCACAATATCTGAAACATAGTATTAAAGGGACTTG
>MU228154.1:6792743-6828000 GCA_018584345.1 Thuja plicata | reverse complement strand
AATAAAATACATCTTATACTGTTGTATTGGAAGATAATGTTCATTCATGCATACATTATACAATCATGATAACAATGCAGGGTATACTTTCATAATGATAAGACATACGTGCCAGTTAGGGTTCCCAGTTTGAGTATGGCCCATGGGAGTCACGAGCCCGTGCTCGAACCCCATGGGTAGTACCGTATATGTATTTTAAAAGAACAGTGTGTTTTTTGTACTATGAAGAACAACATTTTCAGAATGTTTTAAAGCATGTTATGCTTCCATTTTTAAAAAAAAAAATATGCTCATACTGTTATCAGTAAATCTGAATATGTGTTTTTATGACATTACAAGCATATTGGAGAAAGATCTTTTTTTTTTTTTTCAGACAGAATAAAGAATGGATGTTCAGCCTGGATGAAGGAGAGTGTTTTATGCTTACTATAGTATTGTGTTTTCAGAAGAACATTAAGTGTTATGATTTTAAGCATAAAAAATAGTCATGAAGGAAGCCGTGTTCTTGACACATCTATAAGTTTACTTACAGATTGTCGACAAATGCCATGTGGGTATTCTAACTAAATGACAGCATAACAACAAAGTGATAGCAAAGTGTTTCATGCTACAATGGAGGGTTCAAAATATCAAGTTTAAAGCATAGAAAGAAACCCCATTGATTTTTTGTAAAAAGAGTCATCGACATTCCCTCAACATTGTCTCTATTTTCACATTAAAATTGTAGTAAACAAAAGTGAAAGATTACTTATCTGAAGAGACCAATTATCGCGGGCAAAGACCAGCAGAGGAGTGAAGCTCGAAGTTTTTTGAAGTTACAAGCAGTGGTGGCCACGTTCAAACAAAGTATTTTCTTCCAGCTTCATTTATATCACACCATCAAAATTGGGGATGAATATGAAGCTGTGGGTGAGATATCCTCAGTTCAAAGCTAAATCTCATGGGGAAGTTTGACACCTCTTAAACATGGTTTAAGTTCATTCTAAACTTACAGTGGTTATTCAAACCATTAACTTTAAAACCCCAAGTTTAAAGCATACATGGTGGCGCCATTTGTCATGGCATTGAAACTCTCAAAGTCCAAACTATTCTAACATATCGCAAGCTGGAGTTGACTCACTATTGAAAACCTAAGCTCGAGCAAAGAAGAGACTGCAAAAATCTAGCAGTATTAAAGAAGAAACCAACAGAAGATTTGATGTGTTATGGCGAAGCAAAACTCAATCTTTGTTTCCTCATAAAGCTCAAGAATCCTGAGCTTCTTCATAGAATGGAAGTAGATACATTGCCAATAATCATGGTTCCAGAATCAACATGGCGGCGCCACAAAGAGAAGAAAAAAGAAACCCTAGATACAAATGAAACTGATAAACATTATGCAATGTGTTTTACTCAAGTTTGAACTCCATTAATAGATGGAGTAAATGCCATGACAATTTCAGTGCATCGACATTCCCTCTACAGTGCCATGATGGTACCTTTTGTGACATGAAATACAACAAACTGTCTTCTCAATAGGAGTAATCATGTCGATGGTGAGCTATGGTCAAATATAAACTTGGAGTTACATCTACTTCCATAGTATGGTGTCAGCTGAATAGGGTTAAGCTTTGTTTCCGACTTAGTGGAGTTAGGGTTTTCCATGATATAGGGTTATGTTGGGATTATATGCCTTTGGAGGTTATGTTTTTGGGTTTATGAATTATGAATGATATGTAATAAAGTTGGTAGTATGTATAGGAAGATGTATTTTTAATCTACCAACTTTAGGGGTGCAAAACTTAGGGCTTGATTTAGGGCACTTATCAAGCCATATAGTTTAGTAGTCTGATAGTGTGAAAGGCTTTTTGGGGGGAAATATTTTCAAAAATTAAGCCATGTGGGCTATATAGTGGATCCTTAGCTTCATGTTTAGGGATCCAAGATTGTAAAGAGAAGAGCTTTTAGTGAACTTCTTGTTCCTATAGCTATCTATTTATGTTTTGTATCCATTATTGGTTCATATTTTTGAGATTGATTTTGTACAAGAGGATGCTTGTATTCCTTGCCATTATTTTGAGATTCACTCATGTAACTACTTACAGATTTTGAAAAGAATATAGTTGCCCCATTTTTCATACATCTTGTGGTGATCATATGTTCGAATCCTATTAAATTTTATGCATTCAAGTGTAATACATCTGTAGCATGGATTAGTGGATTGTATCATTTCCTATTATAGATTATAGAATATAAGCCTTTTGCAGAATATGCATGTTGTTGATAGTAAGATTGCTATTTGTGGTTAAACCCTAGTAGTGACCTTCTAATTAGCCTATGTATTGGGTAGTGAGTGATATTGCAAAGATCATTAGGGTATGTTAAGTGAGTGTTAGTTTGAAGCTTTGAGAGATCTTAATCTATTTGGTGTATCACCTTTTCAATTTTTGTTCATGTAATTTTAGTTAGAGTTTCTCTCTTTCCCTCCGAAAATCAGGAGAAGATAGTATAAAATTGATACCCAAATTCAATAGGAACCGGCCTAGAATCTGGAGACTCCTTCTCAATCATAGTCCACCCACAGCTAGAGAAGGTTTCCATTGTTAGGATGGAATTTTCGTGCAACCCTAATGCCTGAGTTGGGGTGACAATTCTAAACCTCAACAATGACCAAGGATCTTCTCTTTTGAATTCATCTTTATATCAATAGGTGCATGAGTAGCTTTGATAGGAGCAACTAAAGCTTGAGGGGATTTATTTTTATGAAAGGGATTTAGAGGACTGATGGTTTTTTTAGGTAGATATAGAAGATTATGACAAGGGGATCATGAGATACTCTGATCTTGACAAGGATCTTTAGATGGTGTATAAAGGGTACTTTTCTCTTGATTTTCAATAGGCTCATTAGAGATGGTGGAAAGGATATCATGAGTTTGCTTGGGAGATAGAGGGATATCTTCTTGGAAGAAATGGAAGGGGATGATAAAATCATCACGAGACTCTTGAGATATGTGAAGTTGGTCAACCATTGGATAAAAATGGATGGTGTCTTCATCGTGATCATTACTAATATTTTTTTCTTCACATTGTGGATTGCCCTCTTGACATGGAGCCACTTCTAAGGATGAGGTAGGAGTTTTGATCTGCAAGAGGGATTCTTGAAAGGATAATGGACCATCATTTTGAGTATGCATGATAAGTGTTGAAGCACATGGACGCTTTGGGTCTATGATCTTTGAAGCCTGAGAAAGACTTGCACTCATATGCTAATTAGATTGGATCTCTTTTAGAGGTAGTCCTTGAGGGTTGACATAGTCATAATTAGGCTCATTCTTTGATAGATATGGTGTGGCTGGTTTTGATGCTTTAGGAGATGGAGGAATTGTGGAAGAATTAGATGTGATATGTGAACCATTTCTACTCATGGATTCCTGATATTGATCATGCTTGAGATTAGATGAATTAATAGGATTTTCCACTTTGATTATGCCATCATCTATGAGATCTTGGATTTAATGTTTCATCTCCATGCAAGATGGAGTTTTATGCTCATCATTTCAATGATATGCACAATAGCTACGCAAAAATTTCAATCCATGTGATGTGACTTGAGGTAATGTGGTGAGATCATGCTCAAGAATTCCTTCCAATGTTGATTCATAAGATTGTCCGAAAGGAGTGAATTCCCTCTTGCGTTTGACCCAAGTTTTTTATTTCATTAGGTTACTAACCCCTTTGGATAGAGACTTCATGGTGTTTTTAGAAGCTTTTAGGGCTTTGGAGCCACTCTCTTAATCAAAGATAAGATAGTCATGAAGTTGTTCTTGATCAAAGATGGGTTTATTGTGCTTAGATGCCTCTTTGTTTGAAGGAAAGGGAAGTATGAATGGATCACAATCGTATAGAAAAGAAAAGATCAATATCAATGAGGACATGTTGGATGGTGTATCCTTTTTCCCCTTTAATTCTTGGATTTCAAATTTCAAAGTTTGAATCTATTCTGATATAGCTGCCATAAGAATCTCTTCTTTCTCATTATTAGGACCATAAGGTCTAGCCCATTTGCTTTTAGACATTGTAAGATTGTCTTGATGCACTTTCTTAGAAGATTTAAGAGAAGGTATGATGAATCCATTGATTTCCTGACAGGTGTTGAAGTGATATCTAAAGTGTTGAATAAGTCCAAGACCAAAAGACAAAAGAGATAATGTTCAAATGAGAGAGATAGAAATAACTCCGATCTTGAGTCAAGGTTAACAAACCTGCTCTCACAACTCAGAATAAGGACAACATAGACAAAGATGATTAAATCAAAATAGATAATGGGTCACTTGGACTAGCACAGTGAAATCAAACCTTGAGATAACGAGTCAGACTGTCAATATATCGCAGTCAAAGACAAACTAGTAGTAACATTGTGAAAGCACAGATTTGAGAAAATCTAGATAGAACCAGCGTGATGGAAGACATAATTGGACAAAAAATTGACATATTTTAAAAAAATTGAAACTGGATGCAGAGATCTCGTATGAGCATGTACAGTTTAACACCTAAAAAGTGTACTTTTTGAATCATTGATCATTTCTTTGTTTGTTTTGGTGTTTTCACTCACGCCAGAAACATCATGAAGAGATTATAAAGTCAAACACAACAATAAAACCCTATGCCTAGGTGGCTATAAATGGACAATACTTGCTTGAATCCTCTTACAATAAAATACCCATTCAAGTCAGACAGTTAGAAGCTTGGTTGCACTGGCTCCCCTCCACGACACACACTTCTTAGGCCTACCAAGCTTTGAATTTCTAAAGATCCATAGAAACTGATAAATTTATTGTCTCAACAAGAGGGGTACATGAGAGGTTTCTTAGGCATGCACGTCTCACAATGCTTGTATCAAAAAGTAGAAAGGATTTTGGCCACTATTCTAAAAAAGGTTTTAGTAAGGGTCTTCATTTAAGTGTATCCTTTATGTCTGCATAAGCACGATTGAGGTTGCTAACCCCATAGAGAACCTTGGTAGAAGTAGTCACGATACATGATTGAGACTCGGAGGCCCTACTATGTGTTAGGTGAGAGCCGAGTATAAGCTCAAATGTCACTTATCTTCTGAGACTTTGGTCTCAATGAAGCATTTGATTATAGTGAGTTGAAGAAGCTTGGCGTTAGCTCATTCTCACTTGGGTTGTTCTCCAAGGGTGAGTACTTTTTTCCCACTTGGACATGCCCTCTAAAGTTAAGAAAATCTCAAACGGTGAATGAGAATAATGTTTCTGGATTTTTTATCATCCCTGGAAGGGAGAGAGCATAATATCCTGACATTCTTGCCATCCCTAAAACTCAAAATAGAAGTTCATTTTAAAATTTCTTGCATGTGGGTTCCTAGTTAATAAAAACAAGAAAACACACAAAATGTTTGGTTCATCTGCGAACACGGTAACCTGTAAGACAATCCGTTAGTAGTTTTTGTTTTTATCTTCTTTCTCAACGTCCTACAAACCACTGTTAAGCTACAAAATTAGAGTATAGACATAATCCTAATATTTTCAAAATTAATTCAAACATGAAGATAGAAATGGATGTTCTACCCCATAGTGGGTGCCATAAATGTGTGTTTGAAATCATGTCGGATACCTGCAAGCTGCAACACACACTTCAATGAATCATTAAATGGTTAGCTTGTTAGAAAATATGAAATTAAACTACGAATACTACCTAAACTAACCGAAAGTGACTCATTTCATTATAGTAGGCAAGAGTTTGAACTTTTCTCTCAAGTTATTGCAAAGTTTAGTAACTACACTTGGTCTAAACGAAGGATTTAAAGAGTTGAATGATTGATCTAAATGATTAAGAAATCTAAATGAAAATGCAAGATTTCTTGTTAATCCAAGCTAATTATGATTGATTTTAAAGCGCCAAATGAAGTGTATTGATAGATTTTAAGCCCCAAAATCAAATGTGCTCTAATTATGAAGTTTGCATGCTTGAAAAGTAAACTAAAAACAATTAACAAAGCTAAGCAATTAAACTAAGAATGCAAAAATTATTGAATGCTTGGATGCTAAAAATAGTATAATAACGATAAAATAATCTAGGTCCTTTCTGAAGGAAAAGAGGTTCTCTTTAATAGAAATCTCTCTCGAATCAACAGTCGAGATTGAAAGCCAAAGAGTGGACAGGATTCGATCTAAGGAAGCACAATCCAATTGCAAAGAAGATGGTTGGTCGAGAGAGTCAGTTGACTAAACTGATTGATTATTTATTTTGGAAACTTCCAAAATCAGTTTTCAGTTAACAAATTTGTTTCCAAAATGAGAAAAAGATAAGAATAAGTTAACTGAATAAAACAAATTTTTTTCCAATTCAAAATTCAATTAATTGAATAAAACAGATTTATTTCCAATTCAAGAATCAGTTAACTAAAATTGATGACATCATATGCATTTTTAAAGATTTAAATGATTTTAAATGCACATTTTGTTTTTATTAATTAATTTAATTCCTTTTTAGATTTTATTGATAATTTAGCAATTTATTTAATCAATATATCAAAATATCAATTAAATAAATAATTTAAGGTTTATTTTCCAATGTAATGTATTTTTAGGAATTAATTAATTAATCAAGTACGGTGATTAATTAGGACCTAGGATTCAGGTCAAATTAGCTTGAAATTGATAAATTGCATGTTTGGTTTAGGACTTAGAATAATCAAGATTAGGGTTTCTTGATAAACAATTGAGATTAGGGGTCTAGGGTTTATATGACCATTTTTAGGTCATTACAGGTTGTAACAATGGATATTCAGTCCAAAGATGCATGATTCTTTGATTATGCCTCCTATATTGCATATCAGATTAATCATGACCTAGAAAGAATGAGGAATTATTTTACTAGTTGTTATTTCAAACACTATTCCCTTCTCATGCACATGTTCTTATACGTTGGTTAGGAGAACAATTTTTGGATGGATAATTTTCCAATTAGGGAATATAACATACAAGGCATACACCAACCAGTGTAGATGTGGTTAAAAATATGGGATCATTGGTCAACCTACTCACAGTACATATGCTTTAAATAATACTTTTTCAAACCATTGATGAAACTAATGGGACAACCCTATGACTACACTTTATCTATGAAGATTAAAAGGTTTCTTAGGCCAAGGGATTGTATAAACAAAGAACAATGGACCAAACCTAGGGTGACTAGTATGCTTTCATTAATTACACAAGGATGAGGGTATATGGATTTGAGGGCATCCTTATAATCTTCCTAAGGCTGCTCCAAATAGGATTGCATACCTTGAATTAATGAGACAATTGGCTACATCTAATGCATTACATTTAATCCCATATGGAAAATAGTCAACTTTGTCTGGGTGCTTGTTTATTGAAGATTTTGTGGTGAAGAGTAGGTAGAGTTACGATCTGATTGACTCTAAATTGGGTTACTACCATTTGTCAACTGGTGAACCTAGAAGTAGTTTCGACCTTGAAGGATATATACAAAAGGCCAAAGTTTCACAAAAAATGTGTGCTTATAAACACACTCCTCTAGTGATGGGTGATTTGATTCAAAACTTGTAAGTAGAAGAGTCGGTGAAGAGAATGAACATATACTTAAGGTGGAAGTAACTTATTAATAGAAGTTGAGAAAGGGTAAAATCAATTTACAAGTGTTGAGGAATATTGTTGAGGAATTAGTAAAGGTTAACATGTTACTAGAGCATGAAGAATTTTTTTTGGATTATATTCCTTTAAATGTGTTCAGAGAAATACCCCAGCCTATTCGAACAATGAATCCCATTACAAATATTTCTCCAGATCCTAAAGGTGACTTTGAGGATATACTTCTAGGGGAGATATACCTATTGAACAGGGACCATCATTACAAATGTAGGAGGAAATTATTGTTGATGTTGATCCTTTATATATAGAGGAAGATGGATACATCAGAAAGATGGAGCATGATCAATTTATTTTTGATGAAGATTTTATCAATCATCTTGACTTTGGGACCTTCTTGTATCAACACAAGGATATCTTCTCAAGAACCATTTGGGTGATTTAGACCAGATTAATGAAGAATATGTTCTAAAAATATTATAAGATTAAATTGAAATATAGATGAATGAGATGACCCCACAAAAGGGGAGGTGGTTTCTCAAGGAGGCAAGTGTCATCATCTATGAGGGTTGGGATATGAGATCTGCTATTATTTTGGACATTTTTGTTAAACAATTTGATCCTAAGAAGATATTATTGCCTAAGCTAGAAGATAAGGTATATATAGGATCATGATATGATCCTTAACAAAAGGTATTGCTACAATGGGCAATATATCCCAGAGATAAAAGACCAATTTTGTTAGATACTGAAAAGACTTTTGACCACATGATGGTGCAGAAGGTTGGTGAAATTGACCCCTTGGCTACATCCAAATTTAATATTGATGTTTCTCATATGACTCGTGCTCAACTTGAGTTCTAAGTTAGAAAAAGGAACAAGTACAAAGGCGTGTATGAGAATTCTGAAGAGGAGAAGAAGCAATGGAAACATGGGGCTATAAAAATAGGGGAGAAGGGAGAATCCTCATAGAGAAGATCTTTATAGATGGACCCTTCTTGGGATTTTGAACAAAAACAAAAAATTGTGCAGGCCTTACAAGATGCTAATTATTGGAGATAAAAAAATACAAAAATCTTCAAAAGAGGTTGAATAGCATGGAGAAGAAATCAATAGAAGAAAGATGCAAATTGATTGAAGGAATAATCAATCACAGGTATAAGTCTTTGTTAGTCCATTCTATAAATTAATGGAAGACATATTGTGACATCATTAAAACTTTGGATGAGTATATTTGAATGAGGGAAAGCTTAAAGAGAAGATGGGAAAGAGTGAGTCATTGTCAGTAGATAAAATAGCTAAAGTAAATAAATTGTTGAGAATGCATAACAATTTCTATGGTAAATTGAAGGCTGACATGAAGAGGTTGGAAGAATAAAAAAAGCTTCTACCTAAGGTGATGCATAAGGGGACCCTCCTTTCCTTGGAATAATGGACACAAAGGTTAACTTATGAACAACCCAGAAATGTGCAGGAAGCTTTGAACATAGATGATGCATTACCTTTTCTTCTCAACATTTTTTATCAATTATACAAGCAGGAATATACTATGTTGTTGTTACATTCAAATTTGGAGGTTCACAAAATCCAAGAATACATAAATCATTTGGGAGCTATTAATCTCTTCTTTAGGGATAATTAGTTAAATATTTAAGAAGTTAGTTGTATTTTGAAAAGACGTGATCTTTCATTAAATGATGTAAGGTCCAAATATATATATGTGGACCCATTTTGTATTTGAAGATATAAGCAATAGAATAGAAGACATACTCCATTAGTTCTAAGAAATATTTTCAGTATTAATATAATAGTAGTGCTCTACTTTTAAAAGGTTGTGAATAAATTCTTTGAGTTAATCAGTTCCTTTGTGATTTATTTTTCAAGTAAATAGAATCTATCTTTAGTATTTTTGTAGAGAATATATTTTCATACATTATAATTTGATTATCAAAATTTGTATGAGAAGTTATTGTCCTCACTGATTTTTTTGTATTTGTATTTTCAATAAAAAGTTATACTCAATAGAACTAATTGTGATATGTCTAATAATACAAGGCATTAAAGTTTAGATCAGTTGACAGGGTCATCCAAGTGGTGATCTTAAAAATTTGTCTCATAGGGGTTACACATTAAGGTTAAGGAGGAGAGTGACCCAGTAGCCCAATAGGAAGAAGGCACTGGTCAATTATTTCAAACAGTCAAAACCAAAAACATCAAGGTAAACTTTGTTAGTAGGAGTAAGATAGGAAAGTATAAAGTTAGAAGTAAAAAAAGCAGTGATAGCGCAGTAAGAAGATAAATTGATAGCAGTAATTAGGATAATAGTTGCAGATCAGAAGTAGGAGATCAAAAGTTAAATAAAACATAAGATAAGATCAGTAAGATATCAGGAAGTAGAAGCAAGTAAGATAGGAGAAGATAGAGGAATTTTCTTATTTCGGAACTCAATGCCATTTTCAGAGAGAATATACACAATCATTATGATAAGAATACATTTGTTATAAAATGCTTCAACTTGGATTGCAGTTGAAGTGTAGGCATACCCACCTTGGTTCTGTAGAGCCTAAAGTGCAGGAGTTCAATCCTCTAAAGGATAAAACTTATTAGTTGGCCAAATCACTAGGAGGGCTTGATATAAAATATTGGCATCCTTTGTAAGCTTTCCAATTTGTTGATTTGGGAACCAACAAGTTGAAAATTCATTAGGTTGGAATATGTTTGTGTAATGGTGAAAACAATGTAATAACAAATATTTTATTCTATTTGAAGATGTTCACACTTGCTGAAGGGTTAATATTTAATTGGGGAAGTAAAGAGTTGTAAAAATGGGGAGGATTAAAAGGACCTTACCAAGGCTCAGTTACCAAAGCTAGAATAAAAACAAATTAGTTACTAAAAATCAAAGAGTCATGAAAAATGAAAAGACGATGAATGATGTCTTTAAATGGGTAATTGAAAGATAGAAGAAGGGTCTGCATTACGATCCCCATTTTCCTTACAGGCATGAGTGAGATTCAATTAGATTCCAAGGCATTTTAATTTCATTTTTGTGTAAAGGAAGGTGTTTTTTTAATTTCAGACATGATTTTCATGCACGGGCAACATGATCTTTGAGCCATTTATTATGTATTCGAAGAAAGAAAGAGATATATATTAAATCTTTGGGTTTAAATGTATTCTTTCTGATTGGGACTAATCTTTGAATTATCTCAATTTCCTTTTAATGCTTTTTATCCAATTTAATTGTGTTGATGTTTGTCATAAAATATTTGAGTTTTAGTCATTCATATATTTGAAAGGGAAAATATCAAATCTTCTTTTTATCTTTTTGTGGTGGGGAATTTGAGTAAATTCTCTTTGTTCTATTTGTTTATGTTTCTCTTTGTCTCTCAATTCATAACCACATTCGTTCCATGGTGATGAGTGGATGTTAGTTGGCCTTTTCTACTTTCTCGTTAAAAGAATAGCCCGGAAAACTAAGAATAAATCTTACGAGGGAGTTGTACCTCTAAAATTTAGAGGAAGATTATCGATCCAATGATAATCTCTCCAACTGTTGGTACTTATCTATCCTTCTTCCTGGGAACTTTGAGTCATTTTCTATATTTTCTTTGAAGGACCAATATGTTAACCAACACCAAAATATATGTCATGTATGTGGTTAAATTAATTGGGATAAAATATATTGTATGTTAGAAATTTTGAAAATTTAATTTGGGATTTTTGGAGGATTATTGTGTCTTTGGATTTTAAGTTGTTTTTGTATTATTTTATTATTCTTTCAAAAAGTTATTTTTTATTGGAAACTTAGAGTTCATTTTAAAAAAAAATGCTTACTCTTTCTTCCTCTCTTGCTCAATAACACTTTTTGTGGATATTTGAATTGGGAAGTTGGAGAGATTTCTTGGAAAAGGTTTTTTGGGTACTTTCTTGGAAGAATTGTTGGAGTGGCTTCCACCAGTTGTCTGGATTTTGTTTCATCTTTTGTTGTGTGTGGAATTCTTTTTACACTTGAAGGTTTTCAACAAGTTTGAGGTAGAAATCTTGAATTCTTCATTATTTTTCATTTGAATTGGTTTTTATGTATTGTGAATGGTTTGTAGAGATAATTAAATCATTTTTCCTCTTTGTAGAATTCCATTTATGCATTTTTTTATTTTGTATGTTGGAATTTTGAGAATGAGGGTTTGTATAGGGATATGTTGCCCAAATTTTAATAAATGGATTAAAAGTATATTTGAATGCATTTTTAAGTTTTTGTTTTATATGGGATCAATGGGTTCTTTCAAAATTTTAATCTTTTGAGTTTGAATTTTTAAACTTTTTGGCTATCATCAATTACAACTTGGTTTTGAATTAGTTTTATGCCCAAATTATGATTCGATCAAAATGTGGATTTGATTAGTTTTGATGAGTTTATATAATTTGTAATGATATACCTTATATATTAAATTTTATTGGGATCTGCACTCTCAAAATAGAGGTTGATTGAGTGTGCTTCATATTGATTGGATAATTTTTGGTTGTAGACGAACCTTTTATGATATTATGATTATATGAGTCACTATAGGGCTATGTGATATGAAATGTGATTGGGGTCATATATGGATCCTTGTTATTGGTGAAGACCAATGGATCCAACCGAATAGTGTTGGTTGGGGTTTTGACCCATTACTTATTGATCATTTTATTGTTGTCTCAATTATGGTTTATTACCTTCCGTTTGTCAAATTTGAGTTGTATGATTATGTGCTTTGAGTAGGTATGTGGAGTGGATTAAAAGAATCCCTAAGCATAACATGTGAGGTTAGTTGTATTGTGGAATACCCAAGCATGACTATTGAGGGTAGTTGTATTATGGAATTCCTGAGCATGACTTGTGAGAGGAGGAATCCCCAAGCATAAATTGTGAGGGTAGTTGCCGCATGTATGGGTGGATGACAACACTCCCTATGATAATAAATCTAGTGCCTAATTCCTATTGGTATAATTACAACCTTGTATATTATGTTTCCTCGTGTTGATTTTATTTGTGTTTCCCTTATGTGAGAAATTGAGGATCTACATTCTATTTGCATTGATTGTTGTGGATGTAAATCTACATTTCTCTTGTGTGTCTATGCATTTTTGCTTGGGTTATATGAATATATTTGTGAGCATAATGAGGCGGAACTTAGGGCATCACATGATCAAGTGGCATGAAAATCCAATATTGGGGACCAGTGTATAGGATTTGAGAAGTCCCAGATTGTACTTCACCCTCTCCATGTATTTATGTTATATCATTGATGTATTCATGCTAGTGTAATTGACTTATGAAGTTGTGTTATGTGATGACCAATGTATTCATGTTTATCATGTAAATTATGCATGAATGGAGCCTCAAAATAGTATATTTTGATGTATTTATGATAGATTAGATAATGCATTAATTATGTTTAAAAATTGGTTTAATTTTGTGAAGCCAAAATTAGTTTTGGGGCGAGACAACTAGATTAGCTCAGACACCTACATTTCAGCACATACGCTACTTTAGTGCCTTAACCTAGACTTTAGTGCCTCAACCTCTCTAGACTAAGACAGTCTGGAGGCATGTCATTTGATATTTTTCATGTGTGCCTACACTTTAGCACCTCAACCTAAGTTTTAGTGCCTAAGGTTTTATTTTAGTTCCTGGACCTAGTTAGGAAGAGTATATGGGTTGAATGGCTGATTTTGAAATAGGTCTAATTAGATGATATTCTATGATTGATTCTTTGTCTTAAACTTATTTTATTATGGTTTACTGTGTAATTGAATACCATGGGAACACTTGTTTAGGTGTTTAAAATGAATCACAAATTAGATATCGTGGAACCCTTAGAACCACATGGTAGTCTTCCGATAATGTACGTTGTATATTTTACTTGTTAAAGAATAGATTATATTTTGATAGTATGCTAGTGATGCATGTTATATTTGATTAATGTGTGATTTAAATTATTTATCTCAAAAAAAAATTGTTCTGATTCTGTTAGCATATGTTTGTCCTTTGTTCCAAGGGTTCCTTGGTGGGGCATTACAAAATAATGAAGTATCTCAATTTATATTAGAAATAGCCTCTACAATTGTAGATTTAAAATCAAGGTGCCACAAAACCACTATATAAAGGATAAGTAACAATCTCAAATGGAAGTGATGTATATTATGCTTCCACATATTCATCATTATCTTATCCATTAGGTATGATATCAACTTCACACTCTACTCTATGTAGATTTTGAAAATAATCGCATCTAAAATCATAGTGATGTTAGTAGTAGGAATGGGTTACATAAAATTTTAGCTATAGATAGGTTAAACTAATAAAAGAGAGGATGATAGGGCATAGACATGGACATGGTAGTAGAAGTGGAATATGGTATGCGATATGGAATGGAATAAGGTATGGAATCAAGAATAGAGTAAAAAAAATGAAGGGATGGTAAGATAAATACCCTAGAAAGAGTAATTAAATCACAATGCTAAATAACTTTGATTGAGGATGATGAACTAAAATTGATATTAAAATTAAATATGGGATTCAAATAAAAAAATATGATACGTAGTTTGATTCGAAGGGAGAAAATAGTGTTAATGGTGTTGGGAATTTATTAGCCAATATGCAATAAGTTAGGTCTTTCTTAAATGTATGCCTCAAAATCTATAGATTGATTATGCTTTATCATGGTTCAAATTCACACCTAAAAAAATAAACTCCATAAATATAGAATTATGTGGTATGTAAAAATAAGTGTGCACCTACAAAAGTGAAATATAAGAATTTTATTATTATTGGTTTTCCTCAACATATTGTATTAGTTACTACAAACATTATTTTGGAATTTTCTAAGTAGAACTCATGTTCTTCTTAGTCAAGCTTGTAGGTATACCAATTTAACAATGATAAACTAGGATTGAAAAAACATGCAAACATGCCATATTTCTAAGACTATGCGTATTAATGTGTACTCTATTAATGTAAGTAAAATTCTTCATAATGTTGCTATATGATGTGCAAGTGAATTAGGACATACACCATACTCTTGATTTCAATTGAAATGATGGATGCTTCTAAATATAGTATAAAATTGCATTAACTAAAAAAAAACAAGTGCGAGTCAATTCACATTAAAAGTGAGAGAAAACTAAGAAGGTCTCATAGGTTGGCATATCACTTAGTTGAAAGGGGGAAGAAGGCCCAGTTGGTTTATTATGACTCGAAGGATGTGGATGAGGATTAGGGGAGTGGTAAATCTGTGGAGAGGGGAGGCAAAGAGGATGAGGTTGATGGGGAAGGAGGTGAAACTAAAATTACTAAAAATTCATAGAAGTCCACAAACAATATCTCCACATGCATCTTTGACAACATTAAAATAGAGTGGCTTGACCTAACCTAGGATGAAATGTCTGACGAAGAGGAAACCAAAAAGATCGTGAAGAGAGTTTCATTGAATGTCAAACCACGACCAGAGAGCTAATGACATTGAAGACTGAGTTGAGGATGATGAAGACTGAAGTGCTTGATTTGGAAAGGAAGATGGTCAACCTTTCTTGATTTAATGTTCATGTGATGCACAAATCTCTTTCTTGATTTAATGTTCATGTGATGCACAATTCTCTATTTTGATGGTTTATACACCTTCAGGTTTAGGTTGTTAAAAGGATAACACTCTTGTTTTGTTATCATTTACTATCACAAAAAAATAATAGAAAAAAAATTAATGAACTTTTAATTTAAATTTTAAAATTTAACATTCAAATCTACAATTGAAAAAATGATCTAAATTAATTTCATACTTACAAACAATTCATAATTACAAATAAAAAGTCTAAAAATAAAAATTAATTACTAAGCATAAATTGATAATAATATTAAGATAAGATGATATAATGAATTGCATAAAAGATCATTCTTATCCAAATGGGCCCAAAAGACAAGTATACAATTTCTACCATTATGATAGAAAATTGTTTGAAACACCAGTACCCACATGACCCTACCATGATGCAAATATGTGTTTTCTATTATCCTCCATTATTAAGCTATCAAAAACATCATTAAAAAGTAAGATATATCCCCTAATAAAGAATAAAAGCATGTGCCATGGAAAAGTAATAATTCAAAAAAAAAATTAATGTATTTTTATTTTTTGGAGAACCCACCATCGATTAATAACAATAATATTAACATTTATTTTTTGGAATCCCACAAATATGATTTTGGAAGACTTGGCCTTCTATCAATCATTGAAATAAAACATGGGTTGCCCATAGAATGGACAAGTGTATTAAAAAAGGCCAATGTTAGACAATGGTCGTTTTCAAAGACCAAGGAAAATTTGCACAAATTGTATTCCAAGTATTTGGATTTGTCTTGATTAGACGTTTGCCCTCCCTATCAAAACTACGAATATCATTGCTTTCTAGTCATTATTACATTTGTCATTTGATATATTGGTAAACAACTTCTAGTATTCTATTAATTTTAATCTATTGTTGAATTGCAGAAACATTCTATTTTCAAGAGAATAATCAAATTAATTATTAAATTACCAATAGGTTCAATTAATAAAAGAATATAATCTTTCATATTTAAAAATCAAAATAATTTTCATTGATATATGGTCAAGTTTATATATTTTATTCTCGAAATTTAACTAAAATTATATAGAAGAGCATAGAAAAGTACATTATATGAAAAGGGGAGATTTTAAGTGATGTGCCCAAAAAAGTAAGGGATTATAGTTATATACATATGTAGAAATAAGTGTGTGTCTATAGATAATTTTGTTGTCATTAAATAATGTACATGAACCAAATAAAAGTTTATTCGGAATAATTAAAGTGATGATTGAGTATGCTATTTCAAAAAGTAAATCAAAGAGATTAAGGTATATTTTTGTGGAAAGATAAATTTCAAAATGTATATATCATATTCAAATGTCTAAAAAACTTATGTTGTCTAGGTTCGCTTACCTTTCATGTTATTCTAATAGCGCATTAGTAATGAACAATCTAGGAGATTGTAAATGGGACATCTTGCATGAAGTGTGCTTTTGGTCCTTGCATGTGCTTCTTTAAATTATTTTTGTCAATAATCTAAGTTTCAAAATCCAAACTTTGGTTCTGTTAAAATTTTTGGCCTTTAACCTTTTGTTTGCTCACTTATTGCCATGATATCATTGTCAATCTTGGGGACTTCATCATTTCCTTTTTGCATAATTAGCTAAGGAAAGCTCTCTTGATGGGCTTTGGGTCATCATTCTTCTCCTTAATCCTCTATGTTTTCAATACATTTCCATGATAACTCCCCACTCCCACCGCGAAACTTAAGTACTAATTCCTAAAGATACCTAAGTGTTGACCTTTTTTATCCTTCAGCTATCAAGGTTCTTGCATACCCTTCATCCCTTTCTAATATGATCTCCTTTTCCTCCCACTTCTTGATCCTGAAGTCCAATTCCTAAAACCACCCAATTCATGTAGTTTCTAATATTTTGGCCTTCAAGCTTCCCCTTTATCTTCTTTCTATTTTTATATGTGTTTAAGCATCATTGTCAATGTCTAGCACCTGAAAGCTTCTTCCCTTTGAAGCTATTCTAAGTATTTGTATAAGGATTCAAAAATTTTACTTTCTCCTTAACTTTATTCCCTTTTGGTATGAGTTAAGCATCATCCCTAAACCTCAACACCTGAAGTCTTCCCTTCTAAATTATTCTAAGTTCATTAGATTTTGGCTTTTAACCTTCTCCTTACCTTCTTTTGAATCTTTTATATGTAGCTAAGTGAACTCTCCAATCCCTACTTAATTCCTTTGTTTATGTAATGTTGATGGCATCTCCTCTTCATCTTCCTATTTACTTCATGTTCACATCACCCTCATATTCAATCCTTGATGACATCATTATTATGATGTCATCACCAGAGTTTGGAATTTTTGTATTTTTCTTCATCCCTTTCTTCATTGATAAGCATCATGGAAAATTTTTGATGCCTCATTCTTGGTAAAGGTTCTCTAATTGAGGCTTCAGGGTAGACGATTTTCTCCTATCTAGTTTTTCAACAAGTAATATATGGTAGTTTTGAGGCTAGACACCCAACAAAAATAGTCCCTTTAGCATCACAAATATTTTAATACTTTAATTTTTTACATGATAGTGTAATGAAAAGTTTGTAAGGTAAGCAATGGTGCAGTAGGATTCACATGTTTATGCATACAAATAAGGAATCTATCTCATGCTTATTCAACCAACCTATTACATTAGAAGGAAGATGATCCACTAGGCCTCAAGAAGAATAAGCTCTAGGTAGATCCAGTTATCCTTCGTCAATGAGGACTATGACTATGCAAATGTAACTAGGAAACACAAGATCTAGGGTTAACTAGGAAGAAATAATGGTTTTCTTCATGCACAAGAGGACTAAGGACTAACAAACCAATTCTAGGATCAGATTTGAGAACCAGAGACTATAAATAACTTGCAAACCAAATTTCACGTGGAAGCAGGAGGACAGGGGTGACTCACTCACCTTAGTCCTAGAACTTTCTCATAAAATCAGTTGAAAATTGTATCCCTTCTCTTGATATGTTTGTATCTCTTATTGTACATTTTCCAATTGTTCCTTCACACAAAAAAGAGAGAAACTATTATGTAGAAAGGGGTTTGCCTAATTCAAAACCCAGTTCAAGAATTAACCTTGAAATAAAAATAAAATATGCTTGAAAGAAAATTGTGTTAAAGTATATCAAAGGCTTGATCTCAATATTGAATAATTATACCTCCATAAACCTTCTCGATGTCGAAATGTTGATTAAAATACTTGATGTTGTCTGTGATGTTAACTCTATGTTGAATTTAGGATAGGAAGACCATGGATACCTTTACAAATTCTTAGCTCTATTAATTACTCATTCTCTTCAATGCCTTGAATTCTTGATCTCTTGTAATTGAGAGCTCTTGAGTTGAACTTGATGCTTTCTTGATTTCTTGTTGAATGCCTTAATTGTTTTTGGTTGATGCTTGAATGCTTTCTTGTCTTACCAAAATGAGAGAGTTACCCTTGTTTATATATATCTCTCATCTATTTCGGGGTGGAATACTCAAAGGAGGCTAACACAAAAGTAAAATCCCTGCAAAAACTAAATAATTGCTACCTAATTCAAATTTGGGGCTAAACATCAAGGACGTGGATGAATTTTAAGACAAGGGAAACCCAAGTTACCCTTGTCCTCCCCAATCACCCTTGTCTACCTAGGATAGACCCAAAATTTGACCAAAGGTACTATTTGGAGAGAGGATGTTATGAATATGTGAAAAATTAGGGTTGGATCAAGCATAACGGGCATTGAAGCCTTGGAACACTTAAATAGGCTCTAACTAAGCAATAAATTTCATAGGGGTACAATTTATGATGTTATCCCCAACTTTAGCGAGAGTGTGAACCTACTTCATGCTCCCACTAAAGAAAATCAAAGCATAGGAAAAAAAAATTTGTCAAGGTAAAAGAGACAATAAAACACCAAGAACCCAAGTGACCTAGGTCCTCATCAATATAAGACCAAGATAAAAGAAACAACACATGAGGAAAAATAGAGATACAACATGACTGCTCTTGGCCTAGTAAGGTTAACTTACAATGAGTCATTAAAAAAGAGAGAGAGGGAGAAAGATTAGTGCAAAGGAGAATTTAATGGTCTAGGAAGTTGCATTATGTTAGTCCACTCACCTCAATGGATAACTGAGCAAAGCATTTTATACCATGAAATCCTGCTAAAAACAAATGACGTAAAAGGATAACCAAAGAAAGAATTGTATCCAAGGGAATCCTCCAAGAGGATAATGCAAAGGATAAATAATAAAACCATTTATCCATGGAAATTTTCTAAGAGGAGATTACAATGAAAAAGGGAGAGTTTTATAAGTAACCTAAAAAAAATGACAGCAATATTTGATTTTTGGTGTATGCATAATGTGTAACAAAGAGTGAAGTATATGTACCCATGTTAAAGCAATAGTATATAATTTACTAGGTGCAATGGCTTTAAGGTAGCAAATATGCATCCAAAAGATGAACTTGTTGTTGGAAATATATTACAGGCTAGGTGACTGGGAGGGGGGGGGGTGAATCAGGAACCAATAAAACTTATACTCTTTTATCCTTTATTAGATTGACTAATATAATTTCATGCATGGAACATAAAATTAATAACCATTCATAACACTTGACACAATATTTGGTTACCCAGAAACCTTCCAAAAGAAAGTAAAACTGGGGTGGGGTTGGTACCCACAAGATTTAGTACTGCAGTATAAATTTGGCCAGTTAAGGCTTACAATTGACCACTTATGATGGCTTGCCCTATTAGGAGCAATAAGGGCTGTTAGGTCCACCTTGTGAAAGGATTTATACAATACAATAAAGTATGCACTCTGTTAGGAGATTTTATAAGGACTGTTAAGTCCACCATGTTAAAGGATTCTGTTGATACACTTGTTAGGATGAACTAGTGAATGATCTTCTATGCAACTCTGATTTGCTAAATAAGATCCTTTGAAATAATATTGATCACCTAAATGTGATAGATGAGTCTTTGTTGTTCCTTTATACTTATGTAACCTTCTAATCAATATGACTCTTCATATTTGCATTCATATATCCATTACAATTACACTCTTACATTCTGTCTCTTTGGATAAATAAAGTATCTTACATATATATATTATCCAAATCAAATACCTCTACAAGTCAGCTACTATCATATAAAATAATATCAAATAATATAAACAAATTCGGCCCAATACTGATACTCGAGTCCAATAATCCACTCGAGTGATACACTGACACTTGGGAAACACATTGAATTGGCAACTTTGGCACTTGGTTAACATTGGGTGCTCGGGTCACATTGATCACTTAGAGATAGTAACTCGGGTAGCACTGGTGACTCAGGTGATACTGTTCTGAACTATCTGCTCAGTCCACATTGCAACTTCTTAGCTCGGGTTACACTTCAAGCTGCTTGCTTGGTTAACGTTGTAATCATATGAATGACTAAGTGTTTTGGCGCTAATTGACAACATGTCTTGCCATAAGCTCAACACTTGTTTCCACTATGATATGCCCCTAACCAAGGACAAATCAAGAGAAATAAAGAACATGAAAAACAAAGCACAAATGGATCCACTAATTCTAGGGTCAGTATGAATATTTGATAACTCATGTATATCAAGAATAATTGTAATGAATTGACCTCGTTCCCCAAAGTTCGTAGAACTACGAGGACAATGGAATAAGACCACATAAGATTAACAAAAGAGTCTTTTTGGGTCAATATTGGGGAGACCAAAAGATATATGCATCTCATTACTTTGTATCATTCCCATGTAGAATACACAAATGCATATTTACAATAATATCATATGTACGACATAACATATATATGACACATAGAAGAATTGATATACATAGAGAAGAATGCCACGACAAGTTTTTTCCCTTTATTACCTTGTGCTAGCAAAGCAACAGGTTTGTCTAAAAGGATCTAGAAAACAATAACAATAACAAGCTCATCACAAGGGAAGCACATTAAAAATAATAAAACACACAAAATAATCCACCGCACAAGATGAGTTATTGAAGCATATCATCTGCCAGCCCATCTTGTCAAACATTACTTAGGGAAGGTGGACAAAATGTGAGAGGAGTAATGTCAAGAATAGTAGATGGAGCAAATGCAGGTTCCAAACAAGGACCATGCTCTAGTGATGAGTCATTTTGTTTCTCACAGGGAGAAAGACTTAACGCTTTAGAAAATCTTTACAATAATTCATTATTGATTTCAATAGCCTCATGCATATCATCATAATCATTAGGATCAACATTATTTGCATCATTAACATTGGTAATATCATCAAGAGTATCCTCATCATCTAAATTAGTCATAATATTGATCCTTAATATGAAAATAACAATTATCATGTTTAGAGATTTTTTAAAGATTTGTTTTCTCCCTTGGGATATGCATAGGTTGGTCAAATGGAATCAAAGTATCATGAGGTGTCTTACAGAAGGAAATGGTTTGGGAAGCAAGTTCATAGGCCTTGGAATTATGTCTAAGCCATCAGTCATGAGCACAATGTTTTCACTAATTTTTTATTGAGATTTGGGAGGGTTTATGATCAATCAACATGTGCTCATTTTCTTCCTTAGTTGGAGGAATGGAAGGAAAATTACTAGTTTGAGTAATTAAGAATGTTGGATGTTTGTATGATATAGGAGGAGGAATTGAAGCATAAATAGGAGGAATGGAAGGTGTTGGAAGGAGTCCACATCTGAGACAATGAGATGGGACGTCCTTAGGGTTTCTCAATTAGGAAATCATTTTATGTTTGAACTTTTGGTATGTTTATAAGAAAATATCTTGGCAAAGGTTGTAATAGTTCATGTGTTTCAGGCCAAAAGAAATCAAGATCAAAGTTTTCATGACTCACTAAAGTCTTATAGAGGCTATGATTGGCCGTAATAATTTCTCCATTATGGGGAAACTTCAAACGCTTATGGATGGGATGAGAAATGGCTTTCATGAAATTGAGTGTTAAACAACCCCATACAACTAGGGGGTGAATCAGTTATCCCAAGATATTTTTAAACTTAATTGATCTAGTAGAAATGTAAATTCAATTAGCTAATTGAAACAAAAATTATCATGAAAGCATATATAAGAAACACCATACACAATGAACGCCAAATTTACATGCAAAACCAAAGATGGGAAAAACTACGGAGAAGCTAATTCTCATGTATATAAATATTGGCTAAGGTGACACTGGTTAAGGTGATTTTTACAAAGGTTCATTATCAGTTTGCTCACAATATGCAAGGCTCACTATAGGTCGGGCTAACTGACCTAAACACATATACTAGCTATCACAACTTAATACAAAAAATAATCTTACAATAAAAAATTGAACTAAGGAAATTACATATGCACATGCATAGATTTAGTTCCAATTAATATCACTTTTACTTTATGTAGCATATCTGAATAGGAATCAACTACAAACCCATTTTCTTCCTTTTCACCCAAAATTTATATCACATCTTCTTTCACTGTCTATCAATTTCTCATAATTTTGTAATCCACATCCACTTCCTTCTCATCCACCATCATACAAAACCAAAATGATGTTCCAAATATACCCATAGGAATGATATAATTCTATAATGATTCAGCCAACCAAAACATGTCAACTTAAATACAAAAATTTAAATATTCATTAAAGCACAACACACTATCATCAGACCCAAAATATAGGTCACACATAGGATCTTCTCTTCATGTTACCATGGGACCCATAGATGGGTCATACATATGATAAACATGTTTAACAAAATTACAAAAAGTTGATATTGAATAAGGTATATTCTAATGTTGATGAGAACGCCACAATGAGGACCATGTTAGGTTATCATCAAGTTCACAAACAACTGGATGAACATGAATAACATACCAAAACTTATGTAACACGTCGCATGAATATCTGGATAGCATGGATACCCAGAGAAATATTTGAAAACCAACAGCCAATAAAAGATTGGTCTTCATGATTATGTACTAATTTTCTTCAACTGATGTCAACCAAAAATACTCCCAAAATCAAAGTGATGAATAGATCCACATACTTCATCAACAATTCACCATATCACATAGAGTACAATAGATTTACCAAAAAGATATAAAACCATTACTGAAACAAGGATAACCATCCATAAAATATGTTACCATATAATATTTCATAGGATATATTAATTTTGTAGATCAATTGATGTACAACCATTTGGTACATAGGTTTTGACATCAATGACAACAATATCAACAACAACATCTCAACAGTAATCCAAGGAAGTCTTAGTCTTACTTGGAATTGATGAGAGGTAGGGATGACAACGAAGGTGAAATATAGGCACTTCTCACCAACTTTAATGGGAAGGGTAATAGAACCATGGGTGGGACAATTATAACTGTTAAAATTCTTAATCATCACATCATATTTTTTATAAGTTTCTTGATGTAATTGTCTTGTCAAAAGATTATCCTCAATTATAACGTTCACCATGAAAGTAGGCTCAATAAGCACTCCTTGGGAGAAATTATCATTAATCTTTGTGGAAATGTAAAGAGGACCATCGGGTTTAGGCCTGGGTTTATATTTGGATTTGGATTGGTCAAAAACATTAACAATTTTTGCCACACTACACATATCATCAACATTCATAATCATATGGCTAGTAGGCTCAATAATATTTGTAGAAGAAGGAAATAAATTGGTTGGATCAAAGGTGTTGGTAAAATGAGAAGGCAAATGATTGGTATAGATTCACAAGTTCTAGTTAGGGGGTGCAATAGATTTTTTCCTTTTATCATCAATGCCCTTGATGGTTATAGTATTGGAGTATGTTAGGTCTTGGATTAGATATTTCAAATGATAATACTTCTCAGTATCATGGGAAAGTTGGCGATGGTATTGGAAAAAATATTTGGAATAATAAGAAGTTGAAAATGATTTGGAAGTATCAATAGGTTTGATGGCAGGAAGTTTCAAAATATTAGAAATAATAAAATTTAACATAATAATGAAAGGAATTAGAAAAATATGTAAAAATACGAGATGGTTTGAAAATGGACAACAAAGGAGCCACACTTTATATTGCAGTTTCTACATGTGCATCAAAATTATTTGATGAATATTTTGTTGGGATTTTGGAGCTTCTTGAAATATTGTTGAGTGGCATCATTCTTATCAACCAGGGCCATTGAAGTGGATGATTCAAATTGGCTCACTTGAAGTTGATAGCTATGAAGCACTACATACAATTAAATTAAAAAAGTAAACTCAAATAATAGCTTATCCCTAATGTCTTTTTGAAAATTAAAAATCCAAATTCTTTGAAAATCCATATTAGGCATAGGATAAGAAATTTGAGCATGCAAATATTTGAATCTACCAATAAAATCAGTCACTTTTCCCCTAACACCTTGCTTACAATGAATCAAATCAATTAAAGAAATTTGATGGCCAATATTATTTTTAAATTTTTAAATGAAACCATTAGCTATTTTTTGAAAGGAATCTATAGAATAAGGGGGTAAGTAACAAACCAATTTCAAGGCCTTATCTCTAAATGTCCTAGTAAAAAACTTAGTCATAAGTATATAATCATTTGAGAAGTCACTGAAGAAGGTTTGAAATGTTTTTACATGAGTCAAGGGGTCACATTTTGTATTGTAGGTTTATAATTAAGGTATTTTCATGTATTGCACGATAATGGAATGAATGATGTGGGATAATAGGCTAACAATGTCACAAGTTGGGATGTTGTATTTTGATTGGGTTATGGAAACTAGCTATTTTTGTAAGGATGAAACACTTTGGGCAATGATATTAATGGTTTCTTCAGTGGATAGGTTGGTATTGAATTTTTTTAATGAAGGATATGGAATATTATGGGAAACAGATGGACCATTGGAATATGAGAGTGGTAAATTGTGGTAAGTGGGTATAGGTGATCATTGGGAA
Organism: Thuja plicata; assembly: GCA_018584345.1. NCBI lineage: Eukaryota > Viridiplantae > Streptophyta > Pinopsida > Cupressales > Cupressaceae > Thuja > Thuja plicata. Next base: position 6,802,787 of record MU228154.1, on the reverse strand, counting down.
ATACATGGAACACTCACAGGAGGAGGTATGAGAGGATTAGGAACTCTTCCAAGACTAACATGTGTGGGATTGATATTTTGAATGGATGTAGCCATTATAAGTGGAGTATAGATAGACACATTGGGTAAGGATGTTGGAATAGGGATGGAATTATCAACATTTTTATTAGGATTAGGAATATTAAGATATTTGGAACAAATTTTCATAACATAAGCTTATCAAGGATAATATGGGATATGCCACAAAACAAATCAATACCATTTTCATAATTTTGGACTATCCTTTTTAACCCACCAATCAAGGGGAATACTTCACTATTCAATGTTTGTGACACATCCAATGTTCAATATTTTCTAAATCATTGACAAGCATTTCCACTTGTCTAGGAGGTACTCGTGTTAAGGATTCATCTTCCTCTTCTGAAGTATGAGAAGATTGAATTTCAACAATGTTTGGTATTTTATTTGTAGGCATAGATTTATCGCCTACATTACAATAAAAAATGGTAGTTGACTTAGTCTCTATACCCTTAAGAGAAGTCATAATTCTATAAATTATTCTCACAGGGATGTTATATGTAGGGCTAAAGGTCACAAAACTCATGCATAAAAGAAATGTCTAAATAATGTAAAGTGCTAATAGATTGATCATTTAAACAAGGCATAAAAGAAAGAAAGTATGAATCTCTAAATACAAAACATATATGACATAAGAATATAAATCATAAAATGTGAAATTTGGTAATCTAAGTCTCTACATAGAAAATATATGCTAATGAAATAAATATAAAATATATTTCTTCATCCAAATTAGAGGCAAAAATTAAAGAGTTAGGTTCACCAAAATGTAATGAAAGGTTTGTTAGGTGAACAATGGTGCAATAGGATTCACAAGTTTATGCATGCAAACAAGGAATATATCTCATGTTTATTCACCCAACCTATTACATTGGAAATAAATGATCTAGTAGACCTCAAGAAGAAGAAGAAGCTCTAGGAAAAGAAGTGATCCTTCATTAATGGGGACTATGACTATGAAAATGTAATTGGAAAATATAAGATATAGGGTTAAATAGGAAGAAATAATGGTTTTTTGCATACATAGGAAGACTAAGGACTGGAAAACCAGTACTAACACCAAATATGAGATCTAGAGACCATAATTAACCTAGAGACCAAATTTTTTCAAGCCAAAGCAAGACGACAGGGATGACTCAATCACCCTAGTCCTAGACAAGGGTGAATCACTTGCCTTAGTCCTCACACTTTTTGACAAGTAAAATTACAAGACAATAATTATCTCCATATTTAATATTTGTATATTCATACTATTATTTTTTTTAAAAATATTTTTGTATTTTCAAAGCACAATGATTGCACTGTGGAAAACTACCGAATATAGGATTTCTCATGGAGAAGACCATGAAAAATATGGATATCTCCCTCCTTGGAAGCACATACATGTAGTCTTGGATCACAATGCCCTTCCCTTATTTGTGCAAGAGTATGAAATATATGCAGATGTTTTGCAGAAAACCATCATTGTAACCACTGCATGACAATTAAGATCAACCTAGTAAGGGGATTTTTGTAGATGGAAGTAGAAAAAACACCCATGAATATTTTCCTCCTTCTATGAGTGTGTTTGGTGTGGGTAGAACTAGGAATTTTGTAAACCTGATAGAGAGAACATCGGTGGAGGATAGTTACTAAAATTCCCTAAATGGGTCCTCTGCCCTTTTAAAAAAATCTTCTCAATCCCCTCTCAAAGTGGTGCTGGGAGAGGAGATTTTGCTTGAGGTTTCATAAAATGGATTTGTCTTTGCTAAAAAAGGTTTGATTGGAAGATTTAAGGGTTTCTGGCCAAGTTTGGTTCAACTCCATTTACGGATTCAAACACTTGGAAGCTTGTTTTAAATGATGACATTCAAATTTATCCCTATGCAATGGGGTTTTTGTGGTGGTTTTTGAAGATATCCATGATCAGTGAACAATTATTTGTAATCGCCAATGAGACTTTGAGGAACACCTTCTAATGCTAAAACCTTGGCATCCATCCTTTGACCCAAATTTTGAGTCTTTCTCCACAATTCTGATTTGGGAAAGACTTCTGAATTTACCATTACAGTTTTGGTTTGATTCCTATTTTGAGGTAATTGGGAACTCTTTAGGGGAATTTTTGGGTGTTAATGAGGGGTCCTCAAAGAACCTTCCCACAATCTATGTTCACATTTTTGTTGAAATAGATGTCACTAAAGTTATGTTGGCATATCTCTCCCTTCAATCTTCTGGAAAATGTTAGAACCTGATGGTAGAATAGGAAGGCATTCCCTTTTTTAGTCATAGGTTTTATGATGTTTGTCATATAGATGCCAAATGCTCCAAATGAAAGAAAGATAATAAGGCTACTTGGTGGAGGGATATTTCTCCCCAACGTCATTTTGTGGAAATTGAGGACTCAGGGAAGGAAAAGAATGCGATCACCTTTGATGATGATTTTCCTTTGGATCCGCCAAAGAGATGGGTTGACACTCTAGATCCATCCAAAGCTAGGGTTGAACCTTTTTCCACATTACTAGTTCCCACTACTAGGACAAAAGATGGGCCAACTTTTCCAATCAAAACAACTTCGTATCTTGGTAAAAGCTTGGTTGGGAAATATGTGAGGGATTTGAGTATTTCCCCTCTTGAAGGGAAACATTATGTTCAAGCTAAAATGAAGAAAGATAGGGATGCAAGAGAGAAATTGAAGGACTCCATAATTGTTTCAGATGAGGACAGGGGAGTAGCAACTAAAACATGAAGGGAGAACTTGAGCCTCAATGGCTTGAAGGAAAATAAAAATAGCGGTTCAAAAGAAAAAAGAAGAAAAATGAAATTAGTTTCAACATGCTTCTTCTTTCTCATTCCAAAAAAGGAGCAAAATTTGAGAGTTAATCGTCCTTTTTGTAGCCCCCATTTTGGTCTTTTTTCTTTTCCTTGTTGATGAGAGTTTCATATATGGTTTTGGGAGGTGTTTTTATTTGGGTATGAGGTCCTCTCTCTGTGGCCCCGCCTAGTATAGGCCAAGATAAATTATCTTGTTACTTTATGATTTAATTCCAAGGGAGTTATCCTATATGCAACTATTAATCTACCAACAAAATTACAAGACAATAATTTCTAGTATTATTTTAAAAAGTATAAAAAATAAATATATCACATTATATTATTGTTAATCTCTGCTTTGCAACCTTTTTGAAGTTTTGAGTTTTCATGGTGGATGATAGGGATGATGGAAAAATCACTACTAGGGAGCCCCCACCATTAGCTATAAAATTTGTGTATGAAGGGCTTAGTGGTCCCACTACTTGGGATCTTGTTCTTGTCGGTGGTATAGCTTGGGAGGATGAGGGTAGTAAGGAGTCCAAGGATGGTTGCAGTGTCTCAGACATAGTTTTTGACAAGGGGGGCTAGGCAAAGAGCCAAAGAAATTATCTGTCTAAAGGGGAAAAAAGTCTTGCTGGGTGATTTCCAGAGGGAGGTGGACGCTGAGGCAGTTCCAGAGTACGCACAAATGGAGGGAAAAACTATCAGGATTCCTGATGTTATAGTTGATCAAATTGTCTCTTCAACGAGCAACACATTGGTTGACCGATTCTTCTCTTTTCGACCAACCATTGATATGGTCAGAAAGTGGGTATCTTACAAGTGGAAGCTCAAAGGAAGTGTTGTGAAAAGTGTAATGCCTGGGGCCTTATTTTGTTTAAATTTAGGAAAAAAGAAGATATGACCTCCATTTTATCTAGTTCATGGAATTATGGGAAACATCTCCTTTCCCTCTGTTGATGGAAGTTGGCATTTGACCCTATGGTTTATCTAAGTCAAATAGCCCCTGTGTGGGTTTATATGTTGGTTCTCTCACTTGAATTTTGGGACAAATAAACATTTCATCAGATTGGCAGCATATTTGACAACTATGTTTTCATGGATGAGGTCACTAAGGAAAAATCTAGGTTATTATTTTCCCTTTTTAGGTTAATATGGCCATCAGTAAAACTCTACCCAGTTTTATTACTTTACAATCTAAAATAGGGAAGTGGACACAAGAACTAGTTTATGAGAATAACATGGTCTTTTGTCAAAAGTGTAACAAATTCGATCATGTAATTTCTAACTACAAAGTCCCTGAAAAAGGAACAATAAAAGATAAAAGGTATTATTACCTTCTCTCTGAGGCTTAGTGCACTTCCTGAGGCCGTGGGTTCTGAATATGATAGTGACGAATATCCCTTCATGAATGGGCTACTTAAGCTAATGGAAACTCCAAAAAAAGATAATTAGGGGAAGGATCTCAATGGAAATTTAGATCATGCTACTACTATAGGGGAGGGAAAATAATCACTCACCGTACCCCAAATGGGAGTTACCTCTCCCCCTGGTGATAACAATGTTGATTCACCCAAACCATTGCTCACCCCACTTGTCAGAAAAATCTTCTCATCACTAGGAGCATTTACTAGTACTATAATGGGTGATGATGGATGGGTGATTTAGAAAAATAATAACAAAAGAAAGAAGGTAGATGTGGGTATTGACACGAAGGCTATTCTACTGTCACAATATTGAACAAGGCAAATGGAGGTTACAAGGGAAATTACCAATGGTAGGTGGAAGACCCTAGACTCTACAACCAAGATGAATAAATGAGGTTCCTTCCATGGAACATGAGGGGGCTGAATGGCCCCCAAAAATAGTTTACTCCAAATAACTGTATTATGGAAAATAACATTGATATTCTTTTCCTCCAACAAATTAAGATGACATAATCCTCTTTCAATGCTCTTGCGAGGGTTTTGTGGACACAACCACAATTTTGTATGACTGAAGATAATGGTGCTTCTGATAGTATAACTACCATGTAGAATCTGCAAAAGGTTGATGGGACTTTGACCTTCCCAATCAGAATTTTTGATTACCAAGTTCACTTTTGAGGATAATTCTTGGTTCATGGTTAATATTTATGCACCCAACTCACATAGTGACACAAAAAAGGTTTTGAATGAGATATCATCCCTTATTCAATAATATATTACCTCACACTAGCTCCTTGTTGGTGATTGCAACTCTCCACTTTGACCCTCAAAATAAATGGGTGGCCTTGAGGACTATACTGACAATATAGTTGAATTATCAGAATTCATAAATGAAACGGGCTTGATCAACATTGATCTTATGGGAAAAGTTTTCACTTGTTAAAATCATAGGAAAGGTATGGAACTCATTTAGGTTAGAATTTACATATTTCTCTGTTATTTTGACTAGGATATAGGATTAACCTCCTTCCTGACTGCTCTTCCTAGAATAATGTCTGACCATAATCCACTTTTTATTGAATGGAAAAATAGACTACATAAGGGACATAGTCCCTTTTGCTATGAAATAAAATGGAGCACTCTTCATACCTTCGATTTTGTGTTAAGGCATGGTGGGACTCACCAGTGGTAGGAACTCCTATATTTCAGGTGATTCAAAAACTAAGTATTATCAGAAGGAATGTAAAGGGATGGAAAAAGTTTGCATTTGGGAACATTTTTGAACAAAACAAAGAAATATCTAAGAAGATGACTTCCACCTAGGAGAAAATGGATAGGGGTGACCTTTTAGTAACAACACATGAAGATGGGGAAGCTTTGAAAAATAATTAGAAAAATATTCTGCCTAGGGAGCAAATATTCTAGAAACAGAGGTACAGAGTATAGTGGCTAAAAAAAGGGGATATAAACTTGGTCTTCTTTCATCACTCAAATTGTACTCATAAGAAAAGAAAGACCATCCTTAGTCTAAGAGGTGAACATAATGAAGTCATCAGAGAAGATGTGAATCTAGGTCTCCTGGCCTCAGACTTATTCTGCAAGGCCTTTAGTGATGATAGTTGTATTGTTGACGGTGCTTTAGAAGCCCAAATGTTGGACTGCCTCCCAATAGCTATTTATAGGGCTAAAAATGCATATCTCATGGCCTCAGTCATGATAGAGGAAGTGCATAGTGCTACCTTCTCCATGGGTGCCTTCAAGGCCCTAGGCTCAGATGGTTTCCCTCTTTCTATCTTCTAGGATTTTTGGGCTATAGGGGGGCCTAATGTAATTGCTACTAGTAGAGACTTCTTAGAAAAATTAGGATTCTTAAAAAAATGAATTGCTCTTTCATTGCTCTAGAATTCCCAAAATCTAGGAGACACTCCCTTTTAATTAATTCAAGCTAATAAGCCTTTGTAATATGGTCCATAAAATATTTTCTAAACTCTTGGTTACTAAAATTAAACCCATGCTTGACAATCTCACTAATTGCAACCAAAATAAATTTTTCCTTGGGAGACAAATCTTTGATGCAACCATTTCTACCCACAAAGTCTTCCACTCCATGGAGAAATGAATGCTTCCAAAGATGGATGTCAAACTAAAAATATCCAAAGCATATGATAGAGTCAAATGGGATTTCCTTTTAAAAGTGCTTGAAAGATTTTGTTTTTTATGAGAAGGTGATTGCTCCAATCAAGGAATGTCTGACCATTGTTTTCTATTCTATCCTGGTCAATAGTGTCCCCATAGGTTTTTTTATGCTACTAGAGGTATCAGGGAGGGTGAGCCTTTACCCTCTTACCTATTTATTATGTTGGGATAGGTTTTTGGGAGAAACTTTCCATGTATGATAAATGAGGAGAAACTTCTTGGGGCTTTCCCTACTTCTACACTATCCCCTATAGTGTTACTATTGATCCCTATCGATTATATGTTTGTCATTGATGTTATTGGTTTTGATTAGTTTGGTAATTCTTACCCAATTTTTCTTTGGGCCCGACAGTGTTATCACCGACAACATATTCACTAGTGGTTATTCTGGTAATGCAATTGTAGACATCCAAAAATAATAATAATAATATTAAATTCTCTTTTATTCATCTAACTATTAAATTAAATTAATTAAATAGTTTCATTTGTGGTATTTATATACAAAATAAATAATATCCTATTGTATTTTATCTAAATACATTTCCCCCACAAATCCCCTTTTTGATAAATCCATATTTATTAAAAACCCTCCACTAGCCTAAAAATCCTCTAAACTTGGATTAAATTAATATAAATCCTTTCCTCACCTTTTTCTAAAAACACCTCTTGCTAATATTCCTTTAATCCTGATGTAAAAGGTAATTTACCTCTAATAATGTGCACAATCCCCTTTGACTTTTCCAACCTAACACTCAATCTGAGACACTCATCTCTTTTCCACCTCTTAATCTCAACCGTCCATTCCCTTCACAAATCTATAAAAAAAGGCCTTCCCCTCTTGCATTTCATCTCTCACATTGTTGTTGCATTGTTATTATGCTCATTTTGCTTTAGAATTGCATAGTGTTTTCATGCTTGTAGTTATTTTCTTGCTTAAATAATCTAGAGATCATATGCTAGGAACTTGGTAAAAGAATCGTAGCTTCAATATTGCATTGCATTGCATCCATAGTAGCTTAATCTTCACATCTTGGGAAGCTTTGAGACTAGTTGTTCCATACTAGCTCTTGAATCCTTCCTCCATCCATTCATCTTGCAATCATCTTAGCATTTTACTTGGGGATTTTGAGTATTGTGTTTGAGAGAGCACATTCACACCTCCATAAGAGAGAAAATCAAATAAGCCTCTTGGGTGCACTTGTTTTAGGCTCTACCTGATGATATGAGGATCATTTTGTTGTTTTCATGATTGTTTCATGTTATTTGAATCTTTTACATGCTAACCCTCTAAAGGTTTGATGTTTTAGTTGATGATTGTAGGCCAAATATTTTTGGGTCAGGTTTGCTCTAATCTCGAAGAATATCTTTTTGGTATGGACAAATATTCTTGGCTCTTTACTCACAAGTTTCACTTTCCATCCTAGTTGACATATTGGATAAGGCACCGACACTTGTCTATATCAATGGAAACATCAACACATAAGGTTAAGATGTCTATGATATCTTAGATGCACTATGCAATATGTAAAATGATATTTGTTGTATATAACTAGAAAATATTTTTCTTTTGGTGACTGTATAGAAAGACTTTGCACTTCAGTGTAAACTATATCTCATGCATGTACAGATTCAACTTTGACAGTTCAAGTTTCATATATCATAATTGGGCTACAAGCCATCTCTCAAGCATCGTAGTTGGTTTTTGTATTTCAAATAGTGAGTCCAACCGACAGTGAGCCACCCTTGTATTTTGTAATTGGTTACCTAATACTTGAGAGTTCATCCTCTCTGTGGTTTTTCCCATCTTGGGTTTCCACGATACATGTTTTGGTTTTATGTGTTGTTCACTTTCTATTCTTTCCTTTCAACAAGTTTAAATTATGTTATATAGATAGTTATTAAAAGTTTTAAATTATTTAAGGGAATACTAGTTTCACCCCTTCCCTCTCAGTATTTTGAATATTCAACAATTGTTATTAGAGCTAGTTCCTTTGGAACAGTCTAATAACTCGAAGGAGATCTAGAAGGTTGAACATACAGTGCCTAAATTTGCCATGGATCAAGATGATCTCCTGTCTATATTTGAAGATCTTGAAATCATTGAAGATTAAAACAAAGAGCTCTTTGAAAATATACAAATGGAAAATGACTGCATTCAAAAACTTAAGGACCAGATCCAAAAATTCAAGGTAAGACATAAAGAAGTAAGTAATGAACTTAAGTTAGAAAATAGTACTATTAGTAATTTGAAAGCCAAGAGTGAAGAAGATGAAAAGACGAAGGAGGATTTGAAAAGCATAATCAAGAACAAAATTGATCAATGCAAGAAGTTGGAACAAGAAGTCGTTTATCTTAAATCCAATTTAGAAGAATCAAATAAGCATGAAGATAAAACTAGATCTAGCTCTGAAACACTTGATGAAATCATAACAGCTCAAAAATCACCATCAATTAAGAAAGGCTTAGGTTTTGAAACCGGTGAATGCTTATAAGATTGTGCTCCGGTAAAATAAGTTGTAACCAAAATCAAAGATGACAACAAAGGTAAGACTATGGTTGAGCAATAGGTAAGTAAGAAACCCCACTCTTTTAGTGATCAATGTTTTAGTTGTAATAAAGTAGGACATAGAGCACTAGACTATAGAAATAGATCAAATTAGAAAAAAATTGATTTTTTTTAAACATAAAGGGGGTAAAAATTTTATTAAATCAAAGAGACGTTACAAAGCAAGAACATTAAGTAACCCTATCAAGATCAATCAAATGATCCAATTGATGAGACAAATCCGGGGGTAATTGATCCCAATCCTGTATAGCCCAATCATGCAGGTGATCAGAAGCCCATTTAGCCAAGCAATCTGCCACCCCATTCCATTCACGGGGAATATGCTTAAAACTAATATGCTCCAGAGAGGCAAATAGAGTGAGAATTTGTTCAACAATCAAAGCCAACTGCCAGCTCACATTATCCAATGCCCGTCTGTTCAATAAATTCACCACAACCTGAGAATCAGACTCACAAATGATCCTTTGCCATCCCAAATGCCCAGCCCGCTCCACAGCCAATAAAACAGCCTGAGCCTCCATAAGGGTATTCATATGGAAACCCTTATACACAGAAAAAATAAACTGAACATCTCCTAAGTGATCACGGCCCACACCACCAATTCCAGCATGACCATGATTACCATGAGAAGAGCCATCCGAGTTGATTTTTAGGACTCCCAAGGGAGGAGGGGTCCACCTTCCATCCCTATTCACCTTTGGAGTAGGATGCCTGCATTTACTGCGCATAAAATGTCGTTGCGGAGGAGGAAGTTGAAGACGATTATAACAATAAACATCCTGAGGATCCACCGGCAGAGTCATATCACACTTAGCAGCAATAGTTTCTCCTAAGGAGTGTAAAATTTTCCTCCAAAGGTGGGGAGCCATCAACTTCGAATCTTGAAAAATCCGCCTATTTCTCTCCAACCACAGGTTCCAGAAAATGAAAGAAGGCCCAGTATCCCAAGCAGCCTGAAGAAAAGAAGTAGAAACAGGGGCCCTGCCCC
>MU228154.1:6768166-6790336 GCA_018584345.1 Thuja plicata | reverse complement strand
ATTACCAAAACTCAACCTATTCCATCGCTTAAGATGAAACTTAACAAATTGCAACTTCTTAACCAGAGAATACATAGCTGTACCATATGCAGGGGCACCATCCCGCCACCATTGAGCCATAAGATCAACCAAAGACAGATCTCGCAACCACATGAGCTGGAATTTGAAAGGTGGATTCTTTGGATTAGGAAAAGCTGAAGTCGAAAACTTAATTGGCCAATGATCAGAACCACGCCAGTCAAGGATCTCAGAGCAAATGACCAAGCTACCTCTAATCAAATAGATTTTTTTTGGATAGGTGCTTTAATTGCAATATATATGGTCATAAAGCTAATCAATGTAACTGATCTTGTCTTCATTTGCATGTTCTCTCTTTTAGGAACTTAGATCTTGACATTATTTTGATCTTTTATTGTTTCTTGTACTTGCATAGATAAAAATAATAGTTGTATTTCCTTTCTTACTTTATGCAGACTGTCAACAGATCTTTTCCTACTTGGGGATTTTGTGAATTATATTTCTACACTAGTGACTAAATTTCTTATTTAGAAACTTATGATTATATTATATTTGTGGACTTTCATTACTTATGTAATATAATGTGTTATTTTTTTCTTTTTACAGAAATGTGTTGATAAACTCAAAGAAGAGGATAAAGTTAAGGTGTTGGATCCATATGATGGTGATGCTATGGGCATTGGGCGGATTCACTCTCTATCTATTGTACATGGAATCAACTTGAAAGGAACATGAGATGCAAATGTAAATATTTTAAAGGTCACAAGTACCGTACCCCTTGCTTATGAAGACAAAATAGATGGAGTTATTCGTCTGAAAGAGAAAGAGGGAACCTTCACATGGTGGCCACTAAAGTATTTGAAAAAAATGACATAGTTGATCAACATGTTTATCATGTACTAGTTGTTAGACATCTTGGCTCAGTGCTTTATATTTGAGACAACTTTGATATTTTTGATTATATTTACGTATATACTCTTAGATAACTTTGACATCTTACGTATATATTTTGGCACCCTGCATACTTTGAATGACAAATATTTTTATTTTAATTTGTATATTTGCATTATTTTTTTATATGAATTGATTATCTTTATTTATCATGATGTTGAATCAATCTTTTAATTCTACTTGGTTGTAGTTTGTTCATGTGTAATATTTTTTATTTTCTGTTATGCTTTATAGTTCAAGTTTAATATGATTTTTTTTTACATAATAAAATTTATGGTATTTAAAATATTTTTCATTTCACAACCAAATAAATGACCACATAAACGGCCAAATTAATGAATCAATATACGACCAAATATATGACTGAATATAGGACCAAATTAATGACTCAATATACGACCGAATATACAACTAAATAAATGACTAAATAAACAACCAAATATACGACTAAATAAATGACCAAATTAATGACTAAAATAGTTTAGTCATAAATTTGGTCGCAAGATAAATGACCGGCAATAAACTACTAATGGTCACGTGACCAAAGTTAGTCATTTATCTATAATTTTTAGTAGTTTATTTAGTCATATATTATTGTTTTTGTACTAGTGGTAGAAAGAAAAATAGAAAACAATTTACTAGTTATTTTTATACATTTTATGTATATGGACACAAGGCTAACCACTGTAGGTCAAGGTAAGACAAAAGGTCCAATTGGTGTTACAAGTGCAACAAATTTGGACACATTGTGAGATTCTACAAAGCTGATAAATCTAAGTTCATTGACCCAGTCAAGAAAATCAACAAGGAGGAATTCAAGTCATAAATGAAAAAGATATGGAGAAAGAAGGAAGATAGTGGTTTCGATTATGGTTCTGGTGCAGATCCCTACTTCGAAAACTAGTGGTTAATTGACAGGCAATCAGGGGGAGAATTATTTTGGAGTTGTCTCGTTCCGTGTTAAAATGTAATAACCATTTTTTTTTAATATTTTCCTTTGACAAGGTGTTACCCAACCAATATAAAGGACAATTGGTGACATCATCTTTGTCCAATGAAAAAGTGATGATGACTACAAAATCATTCATTACTCATGGAACATTTAATGTAATATTGGAATAAAAAGGGGAAGTTGTCAAGTCATTCATTGACCTTGCAAAAGGAATTTACAAAGTGATGGCATTTGATGTGATCAAGGGTTTCTATTGTAACCAATTAAGGTATTCCTCTATGCTCATATTTATCTAGATTTACTTTCTATGGATGCTCCTGTTATGTTTGGTAATCTCATCATGGTGGATGCTTCTACTAAACCAAGGATAGAATATAAGAAGCATCCAAATATCTCAACTAAAAATGAACAAAACTAGGTTTTTATCTAGGATTCCACCTAGTCTAATTCCTTTAGAAGATGTTTGAATCCATCTATATTGTAAAATAGACGAGTATGATCACTTGAAGCTACTGGATTTATCGAAAGAAGTGACATCTGATGAAAAATTTGAAGTTAAGAAAGATTACAAGGTTCTGGTTGAGAAGAAATTGGATATGTAGAATTAGATTTCCCTAATTTCTATCACAACAAAAAATGGGTCAAAATGGCCATCAATAGATTCCATGACACCTTTTTAGGGCTAGATGAGTCACACTTAATTAGAAAAGAGACAATGAAGAAGGTTACTAGGTTGAGTGATACCAAAATTTTGCTAAAAAAAGTTAGTTAAGACCAAGGACGTCGAGAAAATCACCGATGCAATTCATGACGGTATAAGATCTCTGGTCATTCACACTATCTCAAACCTTGTTCTAAACCTCACGACTCAGGTGATAGGGAATAAATTTTATTACTCTAGCCGGGAAAATTCTATCTCAACTACAACTATGTTTACAAAATATGACATGGTGATTAATGGTTTGGATTATGACCTTTGTGATCTTTAAAAGAGGAATAGTTCATTGATAGCCTGAAACTATGCAAAACTAGTAAGAAGAATGTAGAGTTCTGGTTTGGAACCCTAGCCTTATGCTTACTATTCTACTTCATGCATGCCATAATAGGTCAATGTATAATTATTTGGTTAGATGAGTGACCTATAACACATCAAATTGCAAAATGAATGAGGAAGTATAAGAGTATCACTCTAAACAGGAAAAAGATTTCACTTTATTCTTCTCTACTTTACAATTCACAATGCATAACAGGATAAGATCCCTATATATGTTAAAAACTAGAAGGATGATATCACCTTCATCGTCGTTGTCGACAAGTGCATAATGGAAGTTGTAGTACCAAGAATGTAGTAAATACCTAAACATGGGTATGGAATTTCTGAAGAAATGGTTGAAAATTACACAAAGATTCTCCTAGATAGCCCTATTAACACTTCCAAGAATATGTACATGACTGCAGAAGAAAAATAAAATGAAATTCACAAAGAACAAAATACAAAAGAAATAAAAAATAATGTTGAGAAGTACTAAAAGCCAATTGACATAAAATGAGGTCTAATAAAGAAAGAGCTCATTTCTCTAAAGAGATTTACTTGAAGTGTCAACGGGAGTCTACTCGACACAGTTACAAAGGACACTCCTCTAGTAGTCAAAATAAAAAGACTAGAAATGAAAGATCATCTTGAACAATAAAGAATGCGCCTCCCAATCCCACTCTGTTTAAGAAGACCAAATTAGTAAAAGACACCAAGGCTGATTTCATTCTTGTTAAATCAGAGGAAGAATATGATGAAGGCCAATTTTGGTTTGAGGCCCAAAAGAAGAAAGCTAAAAAGATAACGAAGAAAGAAGACAATAAGGTAAGTTTGTAATCCTATGATGTAAATTCTTTGTTTGATATGATTACATAAGGTAGTTTAGAAGAAGTCGCTAGGTTGTATGAGCCTGCCTCCTCAACCAACAAAGAAAATATCACTTAGGCATTTGTATAGTATTGTGCCAAGTTCGATGTTGATTTAGATAGTTTTGGTAAAAAGATCCCAGAAAGTTTGTGGCTTGGTTTAAACCAAATTCATTCTGAAGCAATGAAAGTGGACAAAGATATTGTTAATATGGCCATTTTCGAAGTTCATAGTCAAGTGAAACAACACTATAGAGAAACATTTTTTATAATTTATCGAGATAAGATAGGCAGAACCAGGAAATGAACACATATTCTTATGGATGATAAGAGTGTGATAGTCAAAATGAAAGAAGATGTCATCAGTGAATTAATAAGTATGGTAGGAAAAATGAGTATGTTATCTAGTGATGACTCCACTAGCCTTTTTCCTAAATACAATGATGAATAAGTCTATACCCTTGATCACTCTCTTCCGGACATCGATCAGAAACTCCCTCCGGTCAAAAATATTGACCTGACAAGTTCTTCCAATACAATAGTTGGGGATAATGTATAGAAAGGATAAAAATAAACTAAAAAAGAAGAAGAAGAAACATAAATTAAAAAGGAAAAAGAAAAGGAAATTACTAAGGAAGAAAAATAAAGAAATACTGAGAAAGGTGAAAAGAAAGAAGAAATCGTGGTAGAAGATGTGAGTACCAATTTTCAGGATACCAAACATGTAAAGAAAGACAAAGAAATATAAAAAGAAAGAAATGACATTAGTGCAGGCATCACCACCAACACATATTTTGGCACCTCTCTAAAATACATACTTTCTTCACCTCTTACACTTCAGATGGTCACTTTTTCAAAAATGTTTATTGATTTCAATAAAATCACTCCCTTCCAGAAATTCTAGTTAAGTGAGATCATTGTGGCTTCAACCAAAGATGATTTATTCAAGGAGATAAAGGAAGCATATAACATTATTGAAGAAACCATTCTTTATCTTTAGAGTATTATGCCTGAAAGAAATATTGTTCAGATCGGTAGTGCTAATGAAAAATGCAAGGCACTCATTCAATCAATACATAAATTGACGCTTCACTAGATGAACATGTCCATTAGAGAGAAGAGGCCATAAAAGACAAATTGCTAAAGGAATTAAAAAGAAGATGTGGAAATTCCTTTTCCAATATTTTACATAATTTTCATCTCAACATGAACTATATCTCATGCATGTATAGATGCAACTTTGATAGTTCAAGTTTTGTATGTTATAATTTGGCTACAAGTTGTTTCTCAGCTAACTTAGTTGGTTTTTGTATTTCACTAAGCCAAATTGACAATCATCCAACTAGCAGTGAGAAATACCAATAGTGAACCACCCGTGTATTTTGTAACTAGTTACCTAATACTTGACAGTTCATCCTCTCTGTGGTTTTTCCCATCTTGGGTTTCCACGATAAAAAAATTGGTGTTATGTGTGGTTTAATTTTTTTTTCTTTCCTTTCAACAAGTTTGAATTATGTTATGCAAATAGTAATTTAAAATTTTTAAATTATTTAAGGGAATACTGATTCACCCCTCCCCTCTCATTATTCTGAATGTTTAACACTTATACTAGTTTGTAGATGACACAATCCTTTTTGGTACTGCATCATTTCTTGAAGCTAGAGTTTGGAAATGCCTTTTCAGGTAATATGTTGTGTTGGGAAAAGTATAAATTATGTTAAAAGATAATTTTATTTTTTAAACACACATTATTCCCCACAGAACAAGATAAAAATATTCTTGGATGTCAGTGTGTTGATATCTTTCTAACAAGGCCTTTAGTAACTGATGTCTCTAGCATTAGATTTACAAAGGAGACTAAAGGAGGAGAGAATTATGATGTTTCCAAAGGAGGTTAGATTTTTCTGGAAAAAGGAATGCCAATGGTGAATTCATAGTGAGGTTAATCTATCTCATGCTTATTCATGATGGTAACTGAGATAAATTGTGGAAAAGGTTTGGATCTCCCAACTAATACCTAAGATCAATATGTTTTAGTGGGGGGTTATGCATGACAAAATTCTCACTCATGATAATCTCATTAAGCATGACTTTCTATTTCTAAAATGTTGTGTCTTATGCAAGAAAGATGAGGATTCGATTAATCACTTGTTCATACACTACCCCTTTGTGCATGAGTTGTGGCAACAAGTAATGCATCTACTCCAAACCGAATGGGTGATGAATAGGGATGTCCAACAACTTGCCTTTAATTGGGAGGGGACCTTTTTCAATCCCAATATAAAAAAACTATGGTGGCAAGTCCCTCCACATCTCAGTTGGGGAATTTGGAAGGAGAGGAACAATAGAATCTTTTGTGAAAGGGAATAGTCGCCTGATGTTATTTTTGGTATCTTCCACAAGATGTTAGAAAATTTAAGTGCCACTAGGTGGACTTGTCTACCAGTTACTCCTTCCCCTTTTTATCACTAAATTTCAAGGAATTGGGGATTCTTGGAACCATTTGGAAAGTTTGACTTGTCCAAGAAGCTCAAAAGGAAAAAACATAAAATGGACCCCCTTGAGTAGGGCTGGTCCAAACTAAAATTTGATGGTATAACTAAGAAATCCCAGGGATTGGGTGTTGCGAGAGGTGTGATCAGAAACGACTCTAGGAAGTTTTTTGCAACCTATAGTGGTGCATTACCCAAACATAAAAATAAACAATTTGTGGGAATGAGCCTTCTACAGGGACTCAAGATAGCATTCTCCATTAAAATTAGAGCACTTTCAATCGAAGGGGATTCCAAGCTCATCATTGACATTGTTAAAGGGTTGTCCAAGAAAAATTGGTCCATAGAAGGTATTATGGGAGATGTTCATAGACTCTTGTAGGGCTTTGATTCATTTACCATCAACCGTGTTTATAGGGAAGGCAACATGGTTATGGATTCTCTTGTTGCATATGGTTAAAACTTGGAGGAGTTAAGGTGTTGGTGAAACCCTCTTTCTCTCCCAACTGAAATCCAAATTCAAGAATGAAACTGAATGAATTCAAGAATGATCCTATAGTATGGAATATTTGCAAGAAGGGGGGGGGTTTCCAACTTTATCGAGTCCATTAACGGATTCGATGAGGGCTTGTCATCTCAGTTTGCTAGCTCTTGGGATAACAAGAGAGTTTCAGTTGGGGTCATTTCTCTTGAAATTAGTGAAGAGGTCATTGCTAAGGCCACTAGGTTGTCTACCAAGGGTAGGTAATGTAAGAAGATCAGTCAGATGATAATGACAGTCTAAACATGTTCTTTAAGGGAAGTGAGGCTCTAGTTAAGAAGCAAAGAGGATACGACATGGCTCAACTTTCATCACCTTGGGACTAGGTTTGCTTTATGATCATGAGGTACTTTACACTGGAGGGGTGTTTTATGGTTTGCTATTATTATTATATGCCACTTTTTAATTTCTCTAGGAATCATGAAATTTTTTCATTTCCTTTTTTCTTGTTAAATTCTCTTGAGAGCTCTGTATTTGATGTCAAGGAAAGTGCCAGACATAGTAAAAAACCTATTTACTTGCGTCAAGGCCTTATTTTTAGGCTGTATCACTTTCACATGGCCCTCTGTCCTCCCAAACCATTTGTTTTCTATGAGGCCCTTGTGTCACAGTCCCCCTTGCCAACTAATATTGTTGATATGCCAGGCCAAAATAAAAAGAAAGGTATTAAGCATTTGGGGACCATGAAAACTACCTCTTGTCTAGATAACCCAAAATTTTTGAACTCTAAGGCTTCTATCCCTGAGGCTGGATTGAAAGGAAAGGACCCTATGTTGTCCACCTCTAAGAGGAAAGGTACGAATTCTCCCCCCTGCAAAAAAATCCAAATTCTTTATTTAGGAGGCAGATAGTGAAAATGAGGAGGAGGTTGAGGAGGAACATAACACCCCTTAAAGATCCAACAAATTGGCCACTAGATCTACAAAAAAAGGAAAAAAATTACTTGTTTATATGAATCTAAGGAAGACATGGAACAAGGGAACCAAACAACTGAAAAGGGAAGTGAGAAAATCAAGACCATGGAGGGCAATATTTTGGAGACTGATGATATTGATATCTCGATTAAGTCTGCATCCAATAGCTCGATGCATGCTTCTGATAAGGTGAAAGAGAGATTTGTTGATCCTAGTAGTGACATGATGCCAATAGAGGAATGCCCAATTCCGTCTATCTTTGACATGTCTAGAGCCTTATATTTGGTCTCCTTGCATAGTGAGGTGGATAGTTTGAAGAACAAAGTAAGTGAGGTGGAAAGAAAATTAGGAGGCATTTCCACGTTCAGTCTTTAGGTGATGCACAACTTTGCAACCTTCCTCTACTTGTTGCAATGGAAGATGCTCGACGGAGATGAACAAGATGAAGAAAATTGTAAGGACTTGTTTAAATTCCACACTGATGTCTGGTCCCATGTGTTGTATCAATTGGATTGTGATATCAAATCTTCTCATAAGGATTAATGATGGTCTAACCCCATAGCCCCATGGGGATTTTCTATATATTCTTATTGTTACCCGAGGTGGATTTTTAAACTCTAGTTGGTTGTTCTATGGAATTGATCTTGTATTAGTAGGGTTTTGATTAGAATTTTAGTTTCTACTGTTATGATTAGTACTACTTTGTACTATGATGGTAACTTTCATGGTTATAGGTTGCTGAACTATGCCCTAGGTTTATCTACTTTATTAGCTATGTTCTAGCTACTTTTGATGTTTATCCATTATTAGTGTGTTGTGCCTGTACGCCCTCAGGCAGTGGTCTTGTAAGAGCCAACACCCTAGTTTTTGTTGTTGATTAATACAAAAAAACATTCAACTGCATTATTTTTAATCAAATTTATTAACTAATTTTTATAAATAATAATTCTAAAAACCCATCTCTTGTACAAATAAATATATATAACAACTATTATGGAAGCATAACAATTGACCAAGTTCAATTTATTATTATTTATAAGAGTGGACTCCACTTATGCCATGCAAATATTCAATAAAATTGTAAGAATACAAGAATTCTTCTTTTAAGTAAAATTTTAAAGAGTTAATATTTTATAATTAAGTAGTAGAAAGAGCAGTTGCCACACGTGAAAAAAAAATCCAATAACCCCCACATAAGATCACCATGTTCAATTAAAAATTTATTTTATGAATATTATAATGATATTTTCTAATTACTTGGTGTGTGAATTGCTTTTTAATTTTGTTGTATATTTAATATTTAGTTTTTCGATTTGAATATTTTAATTTGGTTTTAGCCTTTATTTCTTAATTAATTTGAATGTAAATTTGTTTTTAGTAATATTTATGACGTTTAAGAGTTTTTTTAAAATTGGTTTTATATCTTTATTTTAGGTCATATTTTGATTTTTTAATATTTAAATGATAAAAAAGAGTAATATAATTATTTATTAATATAAAATAATATAATAGAAGTCATTATGTACATATATAATCATATTTTATTTATTCATATTAATCATTAAATATATTATATATATATGCAAATGTATTATATCAAATTTTCAAATATTTTGTTGGGTTTGAATGTAATTAAAAAAATATTTCAGTTTAATCTCTTTGTGACAAGCTCCTAAAATCTATAACACCACTACTTCTCTATGTATCACAATTTGAAGATAAGTTGTAAAGGTGAGAGTTATAGAGACACCATTATAACAAGACACCATCCTACTTGAAAATAGGTAATTGCATGCAAAGATGACCAAAATACTTGATGCCAACTAGTGATCCAATGAAATTTAAACAAAAAATTAAATTAAATGATACCAATATTCACAGATGGCTTAACTTATTTAAACCACTTCCTCTTATTTTGTATTCAATGAAACTCTCTTATGTTTCTTTCTTTTAGAATCTAGAAATTTATTTACTATTTTATTATGCTTTGCACTTGTGTTTAGATTGTGAAGAAATGAAATACAAAGGCGAATCTATTTTTATCTTTAGAGTGACTTCAACTTTGATGGCAGTAATGAAGGAGACACAACACTTATTTCTTGCAAAATCATGTGATAAGCACAAAGGTAACAAGAGTTGTGATGCAACCTAGTTATTATCAAATGTGTACTTTTTCTTGATAGGTTTGAAGTAGAATAAGCACACTTTTAACAATTGAGATGACCATGATAAAATATTGCTCAAAATAAAATTCTAGATTTTTCAAACTTGGGGATTTGGTTTAGGGCATGTCGACCATTGAAAAATAAAAGGTAGATTTTTAGAAATGTGCATAAGTTATTAACATTAGCATTTGAAAAAACCTAGATTCAAGTGACATTATAAATGTAAACTTTGTTATTGTTACATATGAAAATTTATTCAAATAAAAAACATGTCTATATACAATACTTTTGTGGGAATACAAGGTCAATCAAATGCTTATACATATATGTAAATATAACTACTTATATCTTATGACAATATAAATATTTATGTGTGTGTGTATACATAATGCTTTTGCAGGAATATGAGTTCAATTAGACATCTGCACATATATAAATATGATATCTACTAGACAAACTTGTGATACCTTATAATCACTAACACAATTTTCCCATTGCCTTTATTGTTGTGACCAAAGCTAACTTATAATAGAAAAGTCATGAACTTTGTGAAGCACTAATCCTTTCTACTTTCCTACTTCATCACTTGCTATATTTTTTTCTAGAAAGATGATGCTATCTAAAAAATTTAAAAGAACATGAGGTTCTTCGGCTTCAAGTATCATCTACATATACCCCAAACAACTCTTATTACCAAATTGGTTGTTGAATTCAAGGTTAACATTATGCCATTTTCAACAATCAATTTCAAAATATATTTGACATAAAATATTAGCTTGAGGATGACAAACATAATGTAAAAAATGATTAAAACACATGCAAAGAATTGAATTTTAGGGTAGTCCTTTTGACAAGAAATCGTGTGAAAATATACTAGGAAATACTACACCTAAAGCACAACAAACATTATTGGTTAGTGGAGATAATTTTTTTCTTCACAATTAGTTACCAAGAAGCCAACTAATGTGGTAAATAACATACAAGGAGACCTTAAGAATTAAATATTCACTTCCATTAAATTTTCTCTTTGTGAACATGTACACATGGTTCATACTAAAAGAAAATGTAAAGAACAAATTAATACCTAGAGTCAATTCAACAAGATTAGTCATCAAATTCTTTCCTGAATTCAGTGCAACGATGTCTCTTATCTCTTCTCCACATGCAAAGTATCCCAAAGACTCCAAAACACCCATACACAAGTGAGATAATTAAAATAATAGACCTAATATTCCACCAAATTTATGGTTCTCTCGACATGTAAAGTATACCAATACTCCAAAACACCCATACATAAGTGAGCTAATTAAAATAGTAGACCCAATACTCCACCAAATTTATGATTATCATCTACCACCTTGTAAGAGGGACCACCAACACCAAAAATCAAATTGATATTCAATGCAAACTGGATGGACTCGTACAATCATTATTTCAATACAAGAATGAAAAACTTAATACCTTATTGTTGTGTGCAAAGTCATCCCAACTAAAATTACTATTGGAAAAATGGAGGACAAACCCTAAAATCTTGTTATACACTACAAGCATGCTATTGAATTGAATGAGGAAGAAAAAACACGAGAATGAGAACATGACATAATCATTCAACAAACTTGCAGGCGTTAATCTTTTTTCCTTGCAAATGCCACAACCATGAATATTATCTTCCTTAAATTTGTTATTTTAAACAAGGTGGGACACAGGGTTTGTAGTTTGCACTACCTAACTCAAACAATTTGTGAGACTAAGAGATGCCCTATCATGAACAAAATATCTCTAGTCTTAAATAAGGTATATCACCACTCCACATAGCTCGTACAATTTCTTATATGAGATATCCATCACCACTATCATTTTGTTGTTTCTACTTTTAAAAATATTACTCATTTATCATTACATCATTGAGATCAAATCATATCTCGAACAAATTTGACTGCATAAATATCCCTAATTTTTGACTCTTACCAAACAAAATTTCAACCTAGAGACCCATCCTCCCATTTGAAAGAGCTAAAAAGTCATGTAAAATCTCAAAATTGATATCAGAAGTGAAGGTCAATTAATCTCAGACTTGCATGTGTTAATCTTTTTCTTTGCAAATGCCACAACCATGACTAATATCTTCCTTTTATTTGTTATTTTAAACAAGATGGGACACATGGGTTGTAGTTTGCACTATCTAATTCGAACAATTTTGTTAGACCAAGAGATGCCCTATCATGAACAAAATGTCTCTAGTCTTAAGTAAGATATATCACCACTACAATAGCTCGTACAACTTATTCTATGAAATATCCACTACCACTATAATTTTGTTGTTTCTATTTTTGAGAATAATATACACTGATCTTTACATATATCTCGATTGAATTTGACTGAAATAGTACCCCTCAATCTTTTGCATATATCTCGATTGAATTTGACTGAAAGAATACCCCTCAATCTTTGACTCTTGACGATCCAAAATTTCAACCTAAATAACTAAAAATTCATGTAAAATCTCAAAATTGATATCAACTTATTCTATGAAATATCCACAACTTATTGCTCGAACAACTTATTCTATGAAATATCCACTACCACTATAATTTTGTTGTTTCTTTTTTTGAAGAATAATATACATTCATCATTACATATATCTCGATTGAATTTGACTGAAAGAGTACCCCTCAATCTTTTACAAATATCTCGATTGAATTTGACTGAAAGAGTACCCCTTTGACTCAATCCAAAATTTCAACCTAAATAATAACTAAAAATTCATGTAAAATCTCAAAATTGATATCAAAAGTGAAGGACGATTGTAATTGAAACTGCCTAGCGGCAGAAACTAATAATCCTAAATTGGTCTGATTTTGAAAAGGAAAGTGGGGAAGTCCAGTGTCGGGTGCCCCGCCTTTACGCAACAATCCAGTAAATCCCATCCATAAACTTTTTACGTGTACACCGTACGCTTCCATCCCCACGTCACGACACACCACAGGAAAGTTTGTTAGCCTGCAAAAATAAAAAAAAAAAGTTCTGACAAACGAGACCATTTACTGTGCTTTTGGCCCGTGTAATTTCCATGGATTCTAAAAATTCCTTACAGATTTGCTCTCATGGATTCCTCTGCGACATCGGCGATGCAATGCTGCTCTGATTTGGCTGTGGAATTTGCAGTAGCGCCTCGGAAATGCTTATATTTTCGCCTTTTTGCTCTGTAAACATACTGCAATACAAGTTTTTGAAGACTTTGCTAAAGATTTGTCATCAGCAGCTCATTAGTGTCGTCACGCGGCCGGCATGATACTTCTTGGTGTATAATCTTTGGTTTTGGATTCATTTTTTTCTTATTTATGCCACATTTATCTGGATTATGTGCTTGTGAAACCGAGGATTTGTAGGAGAGAAGAAATCCTAGAAGAGGATGCTCTAAACTTGGGTGGATATTGTTATTCTGGTTAAAATTCATTCGATCTTTGAACGGCGTTATGAAGTTCAAGTGAGAGGGAGATCGGTAATGGCGGCAGAGCGGGCGTCGTTTGAGACAGCGAGACAGATTTCCCACGAATTGGAAGGCAAAGGTGCCGGCTGCCACTCGGGTATGAAATCTTTGAAATTATAAAACTATCTTTAATTATAGACCTGTTTTTTCCTCTTCTCTTTTTTTAGGGGAGGCTGTTTTTTCCCTGTAATTCTTGGTTTATAGGAATTGTGTGATTTAAAGTGTTCAAATGTAGCAATGCTAGTGGGCAGAGGAAAGTGAGTTTTTGATTCTTGATTATTTCTATGAATGTAGCATCTGTAGCTTCTCAATTCTCTCTTACATTACACAAAATAGGAATAAAAAAGTACAGTGCACGCTAACGGCAAGGCAATAATTGTTTCAATTTGTATATATATAAGCATAGTAACATCTTTGATCCGGCATGAGCACCAAGAATCTTGAGTTTAGGAACAGGCCCATGCCAGGGCCCACATCTCCTGCTGTTTGTGTTTTTATGTAATGTAGTCATACCCTTATCCAGATACTTCCATACTCTAAGTCAGAATGGCCTCCAATTGCTGTAATCACTGGAAACTCCGGGTGTTTCTTGTACATACACGTAACTGCACCCACATCTCCTGGTGACTGTAATTAAATTTAATATAGCCATACCCTTATCCATATGCTCTCCTATGCTATTTCAAAATGGTCTATTGCCATAACCATATTTTATGCCTTCTCGTAACTGTGGTGTGTCTGAATTATATTAGGAACATCAAAGCACGGCCTAAAACCTTATTACTACGGAATTCGAGCTCTAATGCTCATCTGTGTGAAGAGCTGAATGGAGTACGTCCAGTCAAAGTTTAGAAAGCTCCTCTCTTGATTTACTTTCCATTAATGGGGGCTAATAGCTTCCTGATCAATGGTAACGTCCTCCCGTTTTTGTTTTCCAAAGAATGTACATAATCACAAATTCCTTGCAACAGTGGACATATCCCCAAATTAGAATGGTAAATTTTATGAACTGAACTCCATTCTTTATACCTCCACGTGATCTGTAGAGAAAGGATAGAGTGCGATTTGAGCTTAAATAAGCACTTTTGTTTGGTTTGTGTTTTATATTTATTTTCTATACTTTTGAGCAATGAGTTTTAAATTTAAATATTTCTGGTGACTACAGTAACATGGTTCTTTTGCTCTAAAGGAGTTTAAGATGGGATTTAGACCAATGATGCTGGAAAGAAAAAATGAGGAAACACGATAGCAATGAAAATGGGACGAGGTACAAGGTTGCATAGAAGAAACAACCTCACAATGGTTGTAATATTCTTATGTGCACAGTGATGCAAATTTTGGAGACCTAAGACAACCCTTTTGTCACATGATGCATCCCCATGATCACCTTAAATGAAAAGAATTGCTCAAGTCAATCCCATTATGTCAGTATGAGTGCTTCTGTAGTATTTGGTATGGGGGTGCAGGGATGGAATTTTTGTTTTTTCTTCAGATTTTGGGGATTGTAGGGTGATGGTGGGGTTATGGCTAATAAAAGAAAATGTGTGTGTGATTTCAGCACAGCATCTTGTGCTGGTTTCGTCGACAGACTTGGCATTGTCCAACACCCGTATGCACACAGAGCTCATGTGCAACAGTGCTCGTATGCATATATGCAACCACCAGCAACATCATTCGCCACGACCCATGCATGTGCTTAGTCAGCCTGTACACATGCAAAATGTGGGGATATCTAAACCACAAGACAATGCCACTATACACACATAACATCTATCAGCTTCCATACCATAGGAAATGACACCATTCATATTTGGCACTTGGCACCATATGTGCTCAACACATGGTAACATTTTGGGCTATAGGAGACAACAACATTTGGATTTGCCACTTGGCAATGTTTTGTTCACACATTTCATATGACCATATGCATTGGACACATGTTAACATAGACATTGCCTCCATTTTTCAGCCTAGTTGTAATTCAAGTATAAATACCTACACAATACAGGTTGTATAGTTAGAGAGGAAGTAGAAGATTCACATCTTAACCCTTTTAAAATATCTCTTTTCATTCTTGAATAGAAGTGGCATATTTGCTAGAAGCCTTCTGTGCACTGAATGTGTATTTTGTTTGCTGTTCTATTTTTCCATTTGCATATTCTGTGATCTTGTTTATTATCAGCTAATAGATAGGATTGCTCCCCTAGACTGCTTGGGGCCTAGATCATTGGTATCAGAGTAGAACTTTTTAACTGCACAACAGTAGAAGAGTGGTTATACGTTCAGTTCAACTTTTGAGAGTTCAAATGAATTTTAAAAACAAAATAAAATGATTCCAGAGGATGTAGTGAATGCACACCTAAGGTTTTGGTAGATTTTTAAAAGAATGATTCATTCTGTATTGGAAATGTAGCGCCAAGAACTCTTTAGACAATTCTGCGTATTCATGTGTCAACTTCAAACGACACCACAACAACTTGGACAACATGTTTCCGCACAATTTCAAAATCTTGTTAGAGTTCAAGTAAATCAAGATACTTCTAAATTTATTATTTAAAGGTAAAATTGATGCCACAACGTTTCTCTTTAGGAGGAATTCTACCCACTTAGACATTATGAGGATGAGCTTATGAAGTTCTAGTGGTTGTGCCAATGTAAGGAGCAATTGCTAGAAGACTGCATCAATGAGTACTGCAACTACTATATTTGCTTTCATGAGAACATTCCAAAGCAAAAGAAAGTGCTATAGTACATTAGTTGATTGTCACCTTATATTCACACTAAAATGGAGTTATTGACTTTGTGCACTTTGGGTCAAACATTGTGCAATGCATTCAAGAGCCAAGCCAAGGTCAGACTTAAGGAAAAGTTTCCTCATGTAAGAGCAAACTCACACAATACATTGGCTGCAAGCCTTTCATGCAAAAGTAGCCACAATAGTCTAGACTAGCGATACAAAGACCAAGAATATCCTCATCATCTGTATAAGACAAGAACATGGATTAGAAGCTGCAACAAGGTGAAGCACTGTGCCACCACAATTCCATTTGCTCCTTATCAATGTTGAAACTGCATGTATTAGTCACTAATTGTGCAAGCCAATCAGCTCTTGAGCAAGTGGAGGAGATTGATCATGAGGCATAGTGTCTTAATATCAATGCCATGACCATTAACACTTTGGAGGAACATTCTTCCACATTCTTGGTTCAACATTAACCAATCTCCATCATCTTTGCCAATGGCAATAAGTAGAACATCATTTTTCATGATGTAGTTAGTCACTTGGTTCTTTCCATAGATGCACATCAAATCCTACTCTTTGGGATGGTTGTAGCAATGCAAGGATATTGAGGTGAGTCTACAATGCACTTTCAAGTATGTAGTCAAACCCGTGTAGGACACTATCACTTGTGATGTCGTTCCTTTGGAAGTTTGCAATGTTTATGGTTGGAAGATCATATGTGCACGACAAAGATGATGTTTATTAGTCAAAGCCACAATGGTGGATAGTGCATGTTGATAATCAGTACTTCAATCTTTGCGAGATGAAATCACATGCCAAACTTGCTCTCATCTTTGCAAAATGGTGTTGCAAGATCATTTGCCCATACATAGAAGTTTGTGCTTTTCATGGTCCACCCAAATGCACCTAATCTGACAAATATGTCAGTACTATTAGTGTACATGATCACATTGACATTATCATAGAAACAAGTTAACAAGGAATTGCAGCACTAGTATGACATCTTTTAAGAACACACGGGTCTTCCAACACATTATGCGGTGCAACATTGAATTGATTTGAATACCAGGCTCCCTCTACCAAAGAGTACTCTATATTGCTTATCTATTTCCGAAAATGATGAAGGTGAGTGCCAAATCCAAGAGTTGATCAGTCAAGGGAAGATTTGGCTTAGCTCTTCCACTTGCGATAGCCTAATAGTCCTCATGCCAAAGAAAGATGGCACATGACATCTTTGCATTGATTGTTATGGGCTTGACAAGATCATGATGAAAAATAGATATTATCTATTGTGAATTGATGACTTAGTAGACTAATTCCATGGTGCACAATACTTTACCAAGATTGAGCTCAAATTGCGATATTATTTGATATGAGTTTAGACTGAAGATATTTGGAAAACAACTTTCAAGTCTTAGGATGAATTGCATGAATGGAAGATTTTGCCTTTTGGCTTGACCAATGTGCTAACAAAATTCATGCAATTGATGAATGAAATCTTGTGACATTTTTACTAGCTCCTTTGACATCGTCTATGTAGACATCCTCATCTTCAGGGTGACCTAAGAGGAACATGTGGAGCATGTCTTGCACATACTAGATACTCTATGCCATTACAAGTTGCAAGCCAATCTCAACAAGTGCATTTTTTGCAATGCAGATTTGGTACCTACGCTATTCATTGACCACTTTGGTATCCATGTAGACAAGAAAAAGGCCAAGGTAGTTTGAGATTGGCTTGACGTTGCTTTGAAGTCTAGACCATTGCATTTGGCTATGCACTTAGTGCAATACTCACATAGCATGGGCACTTGATCAAATATATTTTGGAAACTTTTAGTGACACCGATCAACACTCCATCTATGAAAAGGAATTATACACCATTGTTCAAGCTATCGAGCAATGACACCGCTACATCTTGAGTAAGGAGGGTATCGTTCACTCTAATCATAAGCCACTTTAGTAGTTAAATACATAGAGGAAGCTAGAGCGTGTACACCATATGAAGTGGATGAAATAGACAAAAAGATGAAAGACAGTAAGGCACTTGATTGCCTCAACCAACCACTAGTTCATGTGCTCATCACAGTGTTGGACTTGTCCAACTGCCACTTCTTTGACTAGGAAATTTTTTTCCTAGTAGATGTTGATTTTGTGGAGACAAACATTTTGCTTGTGCAAGGCAAATAGGTTGGTGAGTTCTACTTTTTGAGAAGCTTCTATAAAGCTCATGCAACTTTGTGTTCTAGAGGTGCATATCTACAAGGCTTGGATTCAACAGTTTGATTTTTGACTTGGACGCAGATTCAACACATAGACTTCGCAAATTGAAAAACCATGAAATACA
This sequence comes from Thuja plicata, assembly GCA_018584345.1. NCBI lineage: Eukaryota > Viridiplantae > Streptophyta > Pinopsida > Cupressales > Cupressaceae > Thuja > Thuja plicata. The sequence goes on along the minus strand of MU228154.1, from coordinate 6,771,823 downwards.
ATTTTTAAAGGATTTAAAGATTTTACTATGCATCCTTCAATAAATCAATTTCAAAGACATAATAAACTTATCAATTGGAAGCTACTTTGATCACATACACAAGTATACATTGATCAAATGAGTGCGCAAGTGCATTTGAGTTGAAGGAAACAACATTATATATATATAAATATTCTCAAGTGTTTAAGGTGCATAAAACTCATGGATCATGATATCCATGGCATCAAAAATTAAAATCACACGGAGTCATGAACTATGGTGGAGAGGAGCTTATATCACTCAACCCAACATCTCAAGCTCTATGTGAGGTCCTGAGCTCATGTCATTGACAAGTTTGCATTGTTTTTGAGGCCATATTGATTTACTTGGAAAATTGGAAGTAGAAGCATAAGTCAATTACTTGGGATTTTATTGGGAAAAACTTGAGAGAATAAAAAAAGGTTACTTTTTTATCATACAAGGCAATGAGTTTTTTTCTTTCCTTTAAAAATATTGATTGGGGGTTTTTGGGTAGCAATCCTTAGTGGGGTTGAAGGATAATGCTCTCATGGGGTTGAAGGATAGTGCCCCATGCATGCTCATTGTTGTGATATAGGATGGGGTTGAGGGTAGAGCCCTTAGCAACAAGCCCAAACTAAGGTGTCTCTTACCACTTAGGATTTCATGGTGCATGCTATTCTTCATAATTTTATCACTTTTAGTGAAGCTCCATGAGTCTAGTTTGCAAACCCTCAAAAAACATGATTGTTGGAGCCATAGAGTAGTAATTAGGCTTGAACTATGTTTGCTGATTTTTGCTTCAATGGATTGTATTTTAGCATGAAAAACTCTTGTTTTCTCCTTTTTTATACTCGCAAATGAAATTAATAGGATTTAGAAGTGATGTAGGTTCATTTAAGGTTATAACTTTGTTTTTTTATTTTTTTTTGCTCTTTTCTGACGTTTACCTCATTTTTGATGGCCAAGTTAAGGCTAGAGAATTGGCGAGTTCTATGAGTTTGGCAGACTTGATGAGTCTGTCCAAATTTGCTGGGAACAAGGTTTGATTCTTTGGGACTTGTTTACCTCTTCTTGTCTTGAGAGTCACTAATTTTGGTGAGTATTTTGTGTGTCTTGTAACTATGAGAAGGTACACCTTGCCCAATATTCATATGGAGGTGCATTAGGCCAAAATAGCTGTACACTTCAACATTATCGAGAGAGTATCAATGCTTTAGCAAAATCTCTATTGGCCTCATGTGCACATTGACATTGAGTACCAAGTTAAGTCCTACATTCCTTATTACATCACCATGCCCACAAATAGGAAGGTTGGGCATTACACCCTTCTATTAGTTCCAACAAGGTCTTGAGAATCCCTCAACAAGTATTTCTTGAGTGGACTCCTTATGACAAAACATCAACATGATTCTGTATTTTTTGCGGTAGACATTCTCAAAGATGGTCATTATGATCCCATGCAAGAAAGGCATCGTTGCTTTGGATGTCACGTGCCTTATTTTCACTCATGTTTAGATCCTTTTTGGCTTGCCAACATTTAACATATTTCATTTCTATCCACAATTTGTTAGTCATTTTTGGCAAACTTTGTGGACAATGTTAAATATATATACAAATGGATTGCTTTACAATTTCCCGTCTATAGATAGGTAGATGGAAAATTAGAGATGGTCAACTAACATGGGATGCCAACTTTTATGCATTGTTTCTTCGCCACCTCCCATTTCATGTTTCCGTGGATTTTTAGGGTTTAGTATGATATCGTTCTCCTTCTTTCCTCATCTCAACCTCTTGTCCTTCCCCACAACTTTTTTTCTACCCTCACAAACTTTTGACGTGGAACTAGATTTCTTCTTTTCCCCTTTCCTTATCCACATCTCGTGTTTTGTTCTACAAGTTTTCCTCACATCTTTCCACCTTTCTTCCTTGCAAAATTCCTTTGCACCTTTGGATCTTCTTTCTCTTCTCCACCTCCACTTCTTCCATCTGGTCCCACATGTTTTTCCCACATCCCCTCCCATCTTTTTTCATATGGACTTTAAGTGGACTTCATGACTTCATTCGAAATGTCTAATTCCCATGTCCACCTCTACATTGAAATCCCACAACACTTCTCGAATTTTTTCCTTCATTTCCTTTTGTGTGGACTTCAAGCCAACTTTTAGGCCATATATTACAACTTGGACACCTTGTCATAGTATGTAGTTCCACATGCTTTTCCCGCAACTTCTTCATAATGTTCTCTTCATTCATTTTGTCCCTTTTGTGGAGCCTCTTTGGACTTAAGGACTTCCATTTTTGCTATCTAATTTTGACCTCTAGTCTTGACCCGAAATCCTACATGCCGTGTTCTCACATTTTACTCCACTTTGGATTTCCACATTTCCTCCTATTTGCCTCAGCCACTTCCTTGCACTTCCCAAAATGCTATTAATGCTTAATTTGACTCTTGCAACTACTAGATTGACATTTCCTATTGACAAAGTATTCTTCTTCCCAAGGGTGTGAATAAAAGTTTGAAATCAATGGTGGAGGATGAAGAAAACCATGCTACCATAAATGCGGTGGTTGAAATTTCAGAAGTAGGTAACCTTACACTAGTTCTAGGTTGCCATTTTAGTGGATTTCATGGTATTTCAATCTGTTCCACACACGACATTAATGAGATTAGGTTCTTAGCTGAATTCTTGCAAGCAATTCAACGACCAAACAAAGTGTTATAAATATCTGTTTATTTGATAGAACAAGTGTTGATCATTTCTCATTTTCACACGATTGCAAGCACCAAGGAGCTTCTAGGGTTTCAAGGCTTTCGAGGCTAGTTGTTTGTTAGCAACATATGTTGTAAGTCATTAAGAGATGGCTAGTTTGTAGCAGATATTTGTAACTAAATTTTTCTTTGGCCATTTGTAGATCTTATGGAAAATCTTAAGGGACAAATTGTGACGAGTTCTTTTGGCTTAGGGTTTCCTCTTGTCATATTTCTTGGTACAAATATAATTAGAATTTGATGATATCACAACACTTAATGCATTGCAAATATTATTTGTAGTAATCTTTCCTTTATTGCATATGGATTTTTGTAGTTTGGAGCTTGATATCGTATCTCTATTGTTATTTTGATACGTTGTTCTTGTTGGTTGACTGCGACTTTGTAACCCATTGAATAGGCGCCAGTTCTAGAAGTGTTTGACCTCCATCCAATTTAAAATTAAAAACATCTTTAACTAGTGGAGTTTGTATGCTTTCATGATTTAGTGGCTTATCTAGGGAAATGTCTCCAACGAGCCTCAAGAATTTTATGTGTAGTGTGTTGGTGCCCAAAAATGCTGAATTGGATTTCCTATGGACTTGGCAATCCAATGTTTGGAAAACCAATTGTTTTTGGCCAACTAACGGGAATGATCGATTATGATCCTCTTCCCCTGCACTTCTAGCTCTGCAGGACCAAGGCGGGTGAACCTTCACCTGAATAGGCTTTTTATGGCAGATAACCTGTGTATGAAACTCAAACTTCCGTCTCTCAAAGTATGGCAAGGAACTTGAAATAAATATAACTAAAATCAATATATCATGAACTGTAAATTGAAATACTTTAAGTAATTGAAAGAATTTTTAGTAAATGTGTATGTAATTTAAAATGAACAGATAGATAAG
>MU228154.1:6751487-6767166 GCA_018584345.1 Thuja plicata | reverse complement strand
TGTTGTATCCCATTTAATGTACTTCATCATATTATTAATTATTGGGCATAGATTTTAGGATTCCATTTTTTAGAGTTTTATCACTTTATAGGACTCTAAATTTTGCCAAAAATTGAGAACTCTAACATAGTGAATCATGTTTTGCATATCTTTGTTAGCTTAATAGAGGTTATATGTGTAGTAGGTTAGTCCTTGTTCTAGTGACAAATTTTTGGGCCAAGTTTACATTTTGTACTATTGCAAGTTTGTCTATTTGTCTATCTTCAGTTGTGGCCAAATCTTGTTAAAGATTACCTCTAGGAATACCCTCCTAGGTTTAGTTGAGCCAAGTGAAGGAGAGATTATCCATTCTTAACAGCTGGCATGTTATTACTCACTCTTTGTAGATGAGTTGATCTCTCCACCCACCCTTCAAGCAGGATATCTCCTTGGCTTTGAAACAAATCGATCCCTCTAGAAGTGTGGGCAGTGTTATTGGAACCTAACAGTTCCTAACCTTTTCTAGGAGCTCTTCAATCACTACTATAACTAGAATTAATCTTTCTGTGTTCTTAACGTGATTGAGGTTGTGATCTGTTGTCATAGGCCCTCTCCTTTAAAGGAGCAAACTATGTGCTATAAATTCTTAGGAAAAACATTATCATGAATGTCTTGCTTGATTTTGTCCTTGACAAGAGGCTAGAAGTGCTTGAAGAGGATTTGTAGAGGGTCTATTCATAGATATGGCTATGGTTTAGAGAAGAGGGTCTCTTGTTTTGTGTTGCATTGAAAGGTGCAAATCAAATTGTTAACATATTCGTAGGAAAGGCATGCTACGTGTCTGTTCTTTTTTTGAAAAGCTGGTTGGCTCTTCATAGGAACGCTCTTATTAATAGAACTGCACAAGTCTTGGTAAAACCTAGTCAGCCCCTATAATAAGCATGCACTGCTATATGTCAATATGCTTCATGTTTGATTAAAATCTAAGTTACCGGGTATGCCTAGAACCTGCCCCACCCGTACTGGGTACAGGTTCACCCGAGGGTATGCTTGGGTGCACCTAGGCCGTGTATTTGGTTGTACCCAGTCATACCCAGGTTACCCAAAGGCACTGAGTGCCACACAGTAACAAACAAAGATATTTTAAATTTTTTTTGGCATCCAAAAACCCTTAAACATCCCTAAAAGCATCATTTTGCCCATTATAAAGATCATTTTGTTCTCTTCACTCTCTCTTTTTCTCGTTTTGGCATTTTGAAGAGCAACTGATACATATTATATGACATATGACATAATTTTGAAATTCTAAACTATTAATTGACATATAATATTTATCTTTATCACTACCATTTTGGCATAAGGCATTGATCAATGGTGAGGCATCATACTATCAAATGTATTTAGTTTTACAATTCTGTATATATATATATATTTTTGTGTGTGGGTATATATATATATATATATATATATATATATACCGTACCCAAATATACCATACCAAAGGAAACAAATTTGCCGTACTAGTGTATCCGTACCCGTACTGGTAACTTAGATTAAAATATACACTCGCTCAAGGAGGTGCATGTTGGTTAAGGGCATTGTAATTTCACCAATTACAAACTTTTATGTCTATTTAGAGACATGCCTTTGAATACTTGTTGCAAATTTGAATCAAACACTATCTTGTTTTCCTCTTCATGACAGGTGCCTTTAAAGGGTGTTGTCAATTTTGACTTTAAAAAAATCTGATCCTTGAATTTTGGGGCACATGACAGTGTGCAACGCTCAACCTTTTTACTTGAACAGAAAATTGCCCTTCCTTTCTCTATGGTGCATGAATTATAATCTCGCCTGCAACTTTTAATTTTCAAACAATTCACTTCCCTTCCATAAAAGTGTGTGACAAGCATGCAACTTTTAGGTTGAAACTTTGTCTCCACATATTAGTAGTGTGCACAACAACTAGGGCGCAATTATCAAAACTGCATGCCCATGTATACATTTTGCAATTTTAATTTTTCAAAAACATATCTTTACTACATGGTGTGTGCCTTTTAATGGGCTAGTAATTTTCACGTTGAAATATTTCTCTCTTATCATTGGTGTGCATCTCAGAACTTGAACGCAAACTGTGTTATCTTGGAACATACTTCACCTCATAATGGTGCACACCTATTCATGCGTATGCAGATTTTGGCTAATAAAACTTGTAACCACCTTCATTCCAATGTGCATTAATTAAGTAGTTGCAATTTATTTTTGTGTCTTGATGAGTTTTTGCCATGTTTTCATCATTCAAACTCCATGCATTTCCATAACAGATGCATCTGAAATATCTTTTTGTTGTTCTTGCAAAGGCACAGATGATAGATGATGAAAATGGCATTAATGATCATAATCAAGCTTTGAAACATGACTCATGATTTGAGCAAACAACAAAGTTTTAGCTGATGGTGGAACATGATATGAAATTTATTGTATGGGTACAACACATTGAAGGAGCACAAGTCATTGAAAAGGAGCAATATTTTGAGCCAAAAATAGAAGAGGAAGAGTCACAGTTGGAACAACCTACCTTTTTTTGTTATGCTCCCTCAGGTGTCACTACAGTGTAGACACTCAAGGTAAGAGGATGCTTGAGGAAGCAAAGATTTGCAATATTGATGATTCAAGGAGTATTTATAACTTCATTGACATAAAGTACCAACACATCTCAATTGCTTCACTTGCACTAGAGTTCCATGTGATGATAGTTGATCTTAGCACAATTAGCTGTTTGGGTGAGCCACCATCTTAAGTTGGAAATGGATGATTGTAGATTGGAAAGTACCATGTTTTTTGTTCCCATAGGGGGTGCCAATATTGTAGTAGGAGTCTAGGAGTATAATGGTTGATTGTGCTAGGGATTATTGAGATAAATTTTTAACAGCTTTTTATAAGCTTTCAGTTGAGAGCAGCACAATAGAAGTTTAAGAATTACAAGTAAAAAGCTCCCCAATGGTTAGCTCTCATCAAATGGTCAAATCGCTGAAAAAGGGCTCTTCAAGATTTGTGGCACAACTATTTTCTTTGGAGGACACAACTTTGGTCACCACAACCATAAGATTTGAAGATGGCCAACCTATGGCTTCATTATTTGATGGCTGTTCATTTCAAAGTAAAAAAACTGATAGTATATTATTTTATAGAGCAACATTTGTCTTCTAAAAAATAACAAAAATGGGTCACCAAGATGTTGGGTTATGACTTTGAGATTATTTATAAGAAAGGCAAAGAGAATGTGGTAGCAAATACATTCTCAAGAGGGGAACACTGCACGAGCATTTTCAGGGGCTATTTCAGTACCTAAAGTAGATTGAGCGTTTCTCAAGTTACAACCATACAAGCAACTATTTCTCAAACAACAAAAGAGAAAACAAGATTGTACCAAATTATTATGGTCCTTACAAGTTTTTATAATGCATTGGAGGTGTAGAAAATGAAATGGAGTCACCCATATATTGTAATATTCATCTTATTTTTAATGTGTTATGTTTGAAGAAGGTAATTTGTGACAAAGCCCTAGTTTAAATGGTATTCCTAGATTTGGATGAATTTTGGAATCGAAGGTTATCATGTAAACATGGAGCAATAGTCTAAGGAAGAGGATTATCAAGGAATATCTCAACAAGAAGAAAAATTTACTGCAAGAAGATGGCACTTGGGAAGATGAAGGATCCTTAGAGATACCCACAATTGCATATGTTGAGGACACCATTTCTTTGAAGAAGGGGGGACCATGTTAGACTTTTGATTCTAGAGTTGTATAGGGATATGTATGAGCTGACTAGGCACACATTATCTCTATTATTAGTTCTCAGATCTAATAACCATAAGCTTAGTATGCCTATGTTGGGGTTATTATTGGTTTACCACTCTGCTATGTTATTAGGAGGTCTGCATATAGGAGGTAGTTTGTAGTAGTGGAAAATCATATTGTGAAGTTTTTTTTTATAAGTTTTGTTAGACTTCAGATGTTGCCCCCTCAAAGTGGCTTTACTTCTTATATGTATCTCATGCTCTTATTTTTGCCATCAAGTCGTGTATTTGCCCTCATTTGTTGGTATCCAAATTCTAAGTTTACTATCCTTCCACTGATATTGTGCTGATAATCTCCATACAATAAAGTAGATGTTTTTGTAAATGATTCATATGCCTTTGGGATAGAAAAGAATATTCATTTGTAGGTGTTATATATGAGTTACTGTCTCTTGTTTTGCTGATTAGTGGCCTGGAGTTCTAAAATATATAAGTGCCATGTGGTATTCTAGTCAAGATGAAGTAATGTGTTTCCTATTGATGCTTTTGATATCTCTTGGATTTTAGCTTTGTATTCTTGTTTTTTTTCTTCGCTTGCTATTATTTTTTTATTATTACTGTTATGAGGCATTTTCCCCAAAGTGAAAAAAGAACGTTATTTACTTCTATGGTTAAAAAAGATATACAAGTAAAAGTCATGTAAAAACACTTAAGATTTGAAAGGGGTAAAATAAATTATACCATGTATATTTAATTTCCTTTGAAAAAAGGTAATAAAAATAAGTGATTATTGAGATAGAATAGTCCCAATAGAAAAAGTCGAAAAAAATTAATTTTTAATGTGATGGTTTGAAAACCAAACCTTAAAAGATTATGTCATTCATTTATGTGAGACTTGGAAAGGCCATGGAGAACAATCAAGGAAGGAGGTGGTTTAGCGGGCATTGGAGAAGGGGCATACAGAGTGCGTCCAACAGTCAACTTAGGGTATAGGGTGCGCCTCAGATTGTCCTAGCCCATGGCTTTGTGTGGAGGGGTTGCTTTGTTGAGCATGTTTTACATGCTATGTTTGGAGTAGAAATATTCCTCTTGGAGTGTGCCATAGTTACAAGAGGGCCTAAACCACTGAGATCTTCTTTGGTGAGAGTTCACATTTTTAGAGTTGTCTCAGGTAAGTATTACTTGACATTTGATTTGAAATGTAAGTTTTGAATGTTGATGATAATAAATATAAAGTTTCACTTTATTTCTAATGTTGAATATATATTTATAATTTTATTCAAATGTTGTTTCTTTTATAGTGTCTGCTCACCCCTGAAAAATTATTATATTGTCTTAGATATGGAAATTGGCAGATTATAATGATGCCTTTAGCGTGTGATACCATTCCACTTGCTTTCTTTTATTGTATAGCTTGGTCTTAGTAATGTCGAAAACTACTTTATATAAAAAAGAATATGACAACCAAAAGAGAAAGCTTGAGCATGTTTTCAGTATTGCAAAATGTGGAATTTAGAGTTTCTGTTGGATATTTACATCTAATTACTAGTTCAAAATAAAGAGTACTAGTCAGAATTATTGTGCAGCTAAGAAAAATTCAAATACTCTTTTTTTCCCCTAATGTGTTTATAGCTGAGGTGGTGGTTGGATCGGCAGCATGGATTGGGAGAGGTCTATCGTGTGTTTGTGCACAACGAGCAGTGAACAATGACAAAATTTCTCTGACTTTGACCCCTTATCAAGTAAGTATATCAACTGACTCCATGGAATCTGGTGAATATTTACGAGTCAAGATTAACTATTTGATTGAGACGCATATATACCTTTTTTAATTAAAAAGAATATTTAAATTTTATGAAGCAAAAATGATTTGACAAAGTACATTTGGTGAAGTTTATTTTTTGATCCAAGATTGAACTAGCAAGAATACAAAGTTACAGAGTAAAAAAAATTACAGAGGCTGTTTGTATTACATATATCAGTTCCAATACAGCCATGATAGGATATCTGATAAACACCCATTTCCCAAATGTTACAGAACCATTGCAGGGCTTGACAGAGACATGGCCAGACATTTAATATGCTGCTTATAGCACCTGCCTGAGCTAGACTTAAAGCTATTGTGCCAAAATCGTAATAACTGGATTATCAATACAAAATGTTAAGGCTAACGGCTAACTCCAAGGAAAATCACATTTGACAGTAACCATACCAATAAATAATCCACATAGCTGATATAACCCCAACCTTAATGAAACCAAAATATTGCAAACTCTAAAAAAAAATGGAGAACAAAAGTGAAAAGGAATTAAGACTCTAAACTCTGTACTGGATGAGTTGAATTGGAAGTATGGGTGTGGGAACTAAAGGGCTGTGTAGAATTTTTCAGTACATCATTCACCGGTTGATGAGGAACTTGTCTTTCAAGAATGAGACTCTTCATAACGCATTCAAGTTAGCTGCAAAGTTTAAGAGACACTTTTTCAACATATGACTTTATCATTAATGCAGGTCTATGGTCATTGAAAGCATTTTTAATACGTTGCTATGTGGCACTACTTTTCCACACTTTATCCCCATAATGTTCTTCAGCACATTCTGTCCCAATCTTGATCTTTTGAGGGAATTTTTTCCTTAAGTTTTAATTTGTGATCTATGCTTTCCTTTGACCTTTCATTTGTTTGAAGTCCTGCCTTATCCTTAATATGGGTTAAGGGCTCATTGAAAGTAAATAATATGATGGTTTTCCATGTTCCCACTCGCTTGTCTAAAGTTTACCCCCTGAATGGCTGAGAAATTTCTGTCCTTCAGCTATCCTTTTGGGAATTGTATCCCCCTTAATACCCATTTTGTGGGATGTAACGTTAACACATAACTAAAGGGCACCATCTTGTTGGCAATATGTATTGTCATTGATGTTGTGTTGTGGGGATTGATGATAAAGGTGATTGAGAGCAGTTGATAGTGGACAATGTTGTTAGAAGTTGATAGTGGACAGTGTTGTTGCTGTTGTCTGTTGTTGGACAGTGTTGCTAATGTTGTCTGTTGTTGGACAATGTTGCTGATGTGTTTGAGAGATGACAAAACAAGGGTTAATAATATGGAAGGAGAGAACATTGCTTTTCTCTCTTGGTGCCGAATGTAACATAATGTCAGCATGTTGCAGTCGAGGTTTGTTGTTTTGAAATGAGATGACATTAAGAATTGAGGTGATGTTTCCAAAACCTTCGGGTCTCTGGAGAATTGTTGTAATAAAAAGTATGTTGCAGACAGTCTGGAAGAATGCTCCACATTCCTCCGCATTGGAGAATTTGGTCTTGCGGTTTTGAGCACATTGTATATGATCTGTGTACATTGCACTCCTATCTTTTCACGTCCTTGGTGTTGCAGTTGGCTGAAAGTCTGGTTGTCTATTAGAGTTGGTTTGGAAAATGCTCTGCATTTCTCCACATTGACGATTCTGTGTTGCGACTTGGAGGACATGTTTATAACATCTGTGCTATGTCTTTGTTTTATTCTTTAGAAGCTAGTGTTGTTGGCAAGTAGTGATAGTGATAACCCGTGTATGATTAACTCTTCCGAATGAAGCTATGTTGCATGGGTACTCGTACCCATACCCCTGGTACGCATACCGGGTACGGGTACACGTACCCAAGTACCGGGTACTCAGTGGGTACTCGGTGGAGAGCATCATAGCTAAGGACCTTGATTAAGATTTCTGATTTTTGTTTCAGTTTTTTGTTTGCGTATCAGCTTGCTGTTTATCAAGCTTAATTCAGTATGTAATTAGTTTGAAACTTTGATACAATACTCTTAACAGTAAACTTTATCATTGTTCAAGCCAGAAGTTTAACATTTACAATATGTCATTGTTATATGATTTATGATCTTCTTGTTCATGTTTAAAGTTTGCCTTCTCTTTTATATTATTATTACAAACACATTGCAAATCTGAAAATGAAAACAATACATTACATCAGCAAACTTTATCACTATTCTTGTTTTGAAAACTCATTGTCATAACTCATATTTTCAGATTTTCTATAAAATATTAAATTATATCAAGAAAAGTTTTGATGTATCCAAGTACACCCGTCCCCTATTTTAAAAAATATCCGTACTTGTATCCGTATCCGTACCCGTACCCAAAGTACCTAAGTACCCCGTCCCTGTGCAACCTTGGAATGAAGTGTTCTTATTAGATGTGTTGTATTAGTATGATCTTGGAGTGAGAAGAAGAGGGATTTGAGAATGCTCTAAGACTATGCTCTACGGAGTTTCAGCGACAGGGACGCTTTAGGGGACGGGGACGTGTTTCCGGTATGGGTACGGTTTAGAACCAAATTTGAGGGGACGGCAGGGGACAACTATTAAAAAAAAAGGGAATTTTTTATATATAGAGAGAGAATTCAAATATGCATATCATAACATTGATAAACCATTCACCATAGAGATTTTAGAAGCTCAATACAATGAATGCATAGCAAATTAACAAAGTTCAAATACTTTCATTGTAAAAATATGGCGTACATATAGCAAAAATGCCCAAAGGCTCCAAGTTTCATGCATGAAATGACAAAGAGAAGTCCAACTAAAATACTAAGCAGTAAACGATAACATAGAAGTTTAACTCCATAATCAGATGTCTATAATAATCAAAATCAATAATGTATCCGCAAATGATATATGCCAAACCCTCCTCTTGTAGCGCAAAAATGAAAGCTTTGTTGCTGCTCCTCTTTCTTCTTCTTCTTGGAAAGAATGAATGAAATGAAGAAATGAAAGAGAGTTAGGCTTTTTAGCATCCAAAATAGGGTTTAGTATTTTTTATTTGATATTAGAGTCCATGTGGGGCCCGCCCATAACCAATTGTTTTTAAAAAAATGCACTTTTTATGACTTGCGGCCGTTTTTTTTAAGCTGAGAAATAGGGGACAGATTTGGGTACTAGGGACGGCCGGGCTATCCCCTAACCGTCCCCGGTACCCAAATCCGTCCCCTATTTCGAAACCTTCTCTTTTTGGGGTTTCCGAAACGTCCCCGATTTGGGACCAAAAAGGGAACGGGTAGGGGACATTGAAATCCCGTCCCCACGTCCTTGTTTCGTACCCGAGACAGGAACGGGGGTTCTGAGGCAGGGGGCGCGTCCCCATGGAACAACTCTTAGACGATCAAGGTATGTCCAGGTGTGATCCACATGTTGCTGGATGATCTATTTATTGAGGCATTGTGTTAGAAATGTGTGTTTCAAGGTAACTGCTCTGGTTCGACCAACAAAATGTGTTCTACAGCTTACGATGGATTCTTGGGTGTCTTTGTTTGGCTTGAACTTTGTGTTGCATTGATTTCGGGTCTTGCCTTGGCATGTGAGGATCCGCATTGGGTTTCTCCATCTGGAAGGTATGTTTTGGGCCAACTATTGATGCATTGTTTGATGTGTCTTCACGTTACCTTGTTGTTGACCTTGGAAGATGTGTGATAATATGTGAATTGTTTCTAGAGAAGTGAAATATGTGTTATGATAATTTTAGGTCCTCTCTATCTCTTGAATTGGACCACCCTCACCACAATTATGTTTTGGTGGCTGACTTGATAGGACCTATGTTTGTCCTTTTGCTCTGGTAGACCTAGTTGAAGTTTGCAATGAAGAAGATGGTTTATATAGAAGATCAAATTGATGATGATAGTGCGCAAGATTGTGTGGATTAGATGGAATAGTGCAGAATAAGGGTTGCAGATTTGTGGCAGAATAAGTGAGTGGTGATGGCATTATGAAGGTTGTCGCTTGAGACAGAAATTCAAGGACAACTTCATGTTTGGAGATTCGCTGGAGGCAATATGTTGAAGGCTTGTTCATCTTGATTCATATGTTCCCATACCTTGCTCGGAGAGAGTGTGTCTTCCTTGCAAGTCTTGTATCTTGCCTTGAGGCAGTGCGTCTCAGCCTGCAAGTCTTTTGCATGTTTCCCTAGGGCAGTGTGCCTTAGCCTGTAAGTTTAGGGAGCAATGCGCTTCTTTGGCACTTAGTCTAAGACAAATATTCTAATACTTGTTTCATATATTTTGAGTTAACTCTCACCATGGTTTTCCCCTTCGCGGATTTTCCATGTAAATTTGGTGTTCTCTTGTGCGTGATGTTCATTGCTTTATCTTCTTTTATGTTGCTACATGCAGTAAAGATTATATGGTTGTAAATGTGAATTAAAAGGTTTAAAAGATTGATTCAACCCCCCTCTTAGTCTCAAAGTGCGTTCAATGATTGGTATCAAAGCCAATTTCCTCTAGAAGAAGCTTAACTGCTTGAGAAAAGGTCTGAGATGGCACAAGATGGATCTGGCAAGGTTCCCAAGTTTGATGGAACAAACAACTCTTTCTGGAAGATGCAGATGGAATCGCATTTGGTGTCCATGGGTTATGGTATATGGATTTCCATTGTGGATGGTTACACTATTCCTTTCACCCCCGTTACCTCTCTGAATGAGATCAGATTACATAAGAATAATGGAAAAGTAAGGAATGCAGTTATCAATGGTTTGGCTGATTTTGAATTATTGAAGGTAGTGAATTGCAAGTTTGCTAAATATGTTTGGGAAAAGCTTAGCAACATCTTCGAAGGAGATCAAAGAGTTAAGCATGTCAAACTTCAAGATTTCAAGACAAGATTTGAGAATCTGAGAATGACTAAAGAAGAAAATATTGACAATTATATACATTGAGTAACTGAAGTGGTAAATGGAATCAGAGGAGTTGGTGGAACTCTTGATGAAAATGAGGTAGTAAGGAAGTACTTAGAACTCTTCTCGAATCCTATTTGCTCTAAATTATCTGCTATTGAGGTTAGTAGAGATCTAGACAAGTATACATTAGATCAGCTCTGATGCAGGAGCATCCTAGGGCAGTTGGTAATCTTGCATCAACCCAAAAAGATTTCCTTCTTGTTTGTTTGCTGTTCTGTTCCAGTTGGACAGTTTTGGTGTTTTAGGTGGCGGTCACTCTTGTTGGTTCATTACTCTATGCGGTCAGATGGGTTTGTTGTAGAAATCGTGGTGAACATTTGTCTATGATCGCATCGGATTTTGTTCTTTCTTGGAGAAGTTATCTTAGTTTTGGTCTGGTCCTATTTTGTTTTTATTCTTGTTGGAGAGGTCGAGGCAGGTTCCCAATTTTCGGTTGGAATCTTTGTGTGCGATTGTGCCTTGATGCTTAGCACCTATTTGGGAGCAGTTTCCTATCATCGCATCTCTTTTTGTTTGAGGTTGGTTGAGTTTGGATTCATCTAGTGGCTGTGGGTAACGTGTCCATAATAGAATATTATAATGTTTCTTTTAATGGTCATCTTAGTTAATCTTTAGTTTATTAGGTAGTTTCTATTTTCGTCTTTAGTTCACGAATGTTGATTGTTTCTTTTAGAAATATCATCTTTGTAAATCTATATAAGGAGCTTTCATCCTACAACTACAACAACATCGATTTACCATAACATTGTATCTTAGCAGGTCGATGGGATTTCATAAAATTTGGCGAGTTTTTTGAGAAAAATTCAAGCCTCTTCTAATCTGGAATTTTTTTCCAAAAATTTGTTTTTTAATTTTTCAAAATAAAAATTGTTGGAGGTATTTTATGAAAATTGTAGTTCGTCTTCGAAGATTTTGCTGAAAATCGCGAGCCTGGTTGAGGGTTTTGATTGCGCAATTTCTTGGTTTGAGCAAAAGTCTTTGATTTTCGAGGGTTGCATGTACTTGCATGTGCTTTTTGTGAGTTGCATGTGCTGTTTTACCATGCAAAGTCTCGTGTTTTGCCGCATAAAGGTTTATTTGTTGGGTTTTAATATTTTTTCCTTAAAAAATATTTTGTTGGGTTTTCCTAATTTTTTCCCTTGAAATTATTTTGATTGGTTTTATTAATTTTTCTTAAAAAATTATCTGTTGGGTTTTACCGCTTTTTGAGTCTTTTTCCTCTAAAACGAAGCTTTGTATTCTCTGATCCATGTCTCAGATTTTGTTGTTTGATTTTGATCGATTTTTCACCTCAAAAATCGTGTTTGGTTTTTCTGGTTTTTTTCCTAAAAAAATCATGACTTTTTGCAGTTTGTTTTGGGGCGCCGTGCTCTTTTGCGAAAAATTGGAGGGTTTGCTGATTTTTTCTCAAAATCATGGCAGTTGTTCTCGATGTCTCTTGGTGCAGGGAAGGACAGCTCTGTTATCCAACATCAGGTTGGAATTTTGTGATGATTTCTGGTCAGATGTTTTGCTGATTCTGGGAAGGTTAGTGGTAGACTCATCTTAGTGGCAGAATCAGTGGCAGGCTCGTCTCTTGTTGCAAAGCATTCTGAAGAAGGGGGCACCCTTCTCTATTTTTTTGGATGGCTTCTTGGTCATTAACATTTTGCAGATCCAAGGAGGGTCTCAACAACAATAGAATGTTTTGAAGATTTTGTGACCAAAAGACAACAGTTAGACAATGACCATTGAGAGAGGGTATTAAAATATTCTAATATTTCTTTTAATGGTCATCTTAGTTAATCTTTAGTTTATGAGGTAGTTTCTAGTTTCGTCTTTAGTTCACGATTGTTGATTGTTTCTTTCAGAAACATCGTCTTTGTAAATCTATATAAGGAGCTTTCATCCTACAAGTACAACAACATCGATTTACCATAACAACCCATTTCTTGTTTGGACCGATCTAGTCATTGCGCGGTTGGTGTTTTTTTTGGGTTTTAGCGTGTGCGGTCATGGATCTTGGTTATTGGGATTCGTATGGACCTATATTTATGATCGCACATCTTAATGTTATTATTTGATGATCAATGTTTCACATTTTGGGGCCTGTCCTAAATGTTGTTACACGTTTCCTTATGTATTTCTTTGTTGGCCGACTTGTTTGTGACTCGTGTGTATAAAAGTAATGTGTTGTATGGGTTGAGGTATAGGGGAGAGGTGAGAGTAATATCTTGAGAGATGATAGAGCTGAGAGGTAGCAGATCAAAATTATGATCTGAGAGATTTTGTATTTGGCCGTAACTGGGAAGGCCTTATAGCCTAACATGTTTGAAGTCAATTTGATGTAATTTCTGGTTGAAGACAATAAAAGCTGTTATGTTTGAATTCCTAGCATTGTGTTTCTTTGTTATTTCCGCTGTGTTGACTCAGGTTGCAAGGTTAGACATCTCCTTTGGGGATTTCTCCTTCCTTGACTGCATCAAGTAGTATCAGAGCAAGGTTTTCAATCGCTGGAGCGCAGATTGGATTCCACGGTGGCGACTTCCTGATTTGGTTTGTTGTGGGTGACAGAGTGTGGATCTGACCCGCAATTGTAGAGGATTTCGTTCGGAATTCGCCAGATTAAAGATGCCTCCGAGAAGAGTTCGAAGAGTCACTGATGAAGGTTTTAGGGCTTTGTAGAGACAAGTGTAAGCTTTACAAGATGAGTTGCGAAAGAGAACCACATCAACAGTTGGTCAAGATAGTGATGAAGAATCAGAGGAAGAAGAACACTTTGAAGAAGCCGTAGAAGAAGCCAGAGATCAAGATGAGGCTAGATTTCTGAAAGCTATGTCTAAGATTGGGAACAAACCTAAAGTTGAAGTTTCTACATTTGCTGGTAGCCTTAGACCAGAGGAATTGATTGATTGGATTAATGAGATGGGGGAATACTTCGAGTATGAAGAGGTGGAAGATCTTGATCGGGTTCGATTTGCAAAAACAAAGCTAAAAGGTCATGCAAGTATATGGTGGAGAGAAGTTCAATTGGAAAGAATTAGGAAGGGAGAAGAAAAGATTTCTAAATGGGATCAGATGGTTGAAAAGTTGAAGAGACAATTTATTCTCGTGGATTATGAATTGGAAATGTTCAAAAAGATGCAAGGCTTGAAGCAGACTAACAAATCGGTATAGGAGTATACTGAAGAATTCTATAGAATCATGATTAGGACTAGTCATTTTGAGGCTGATAAGGAAAAGGTTGCTAGGTATATCTATGGCCTGAGACCTAGTATTCAAGAGGAGTTACTTATGGTTTGAATGACTACAATAGGAGATGCTTATCAGATAGCATTGAGGATTGAGGAGAAGCTGAACAAGAGGTTCGAAGGTAGGCAAAATAACAGGAACTGAGATGGTAAGACCGGTGAATCAACTGCTAGGGGTAATGGAGTGGAGAATCCTAAGCAGACCGATGAAGGATCTAGCAGTAGTCAAATCACTAAAGGTTACAATGGTGGACAAAGAGGAAGAGGAAGAGGAAGAGGTGAATTTATGGGTACTTGTTTTCAGTGTGGTGAGAAAGGTCATAGGGCTTTTCAGTGTCCTAAAAGGAGGGTTGCACATTTGGTTAGAGGGGTTACATTACCTTCAAAGGAAAGTACAATGACTACTGTTGAGGAAGGTGAAGTTCTTATCAGTAGAAGAGTTGCTGCGTGTATTAATGAACCAGTGCAAAGAAGGAATTTATTCAGAACTAGATGTAAGTGTAAGGATAAGGTATGTGATATTATAATTGATGGTGGCAGTTCTTATAACTTTGTTTTAGAAATGGTTAGTAAATTGAAGTTGGAGAGAAGGAAACACCCTACACCTTATCAGATTAGTTGGTTACAAGATGTATCTAAGGCTAGGATTCCATAGCAATGCCTAGTTAGTTTTAAGATTGGGGCTTATTATGATGAGATATTATGTGATGTGTTGCCTATGGATGCTTGTCATCTATTGCTTGGGAGACCTTGGCAGTTCGATAGGCATGTTGTGTTTGATGGTCATGCTAATACCACTTGCAAACTAGTAACATCAATTGCAGATCTGAAATATCAATGATTACTGCCGATACTTGCGTGGGCAGTGTGCTCACACTCCTTGGAAGTTATAACAGGGAAATGCCTCAAAACACCTTCACTACATACTACTTACACCTCAAACTTTTTCATCAAAGGGTTATAACTTATAACAATACAAGGTCTGGAAATCCCTCATCACTCTGTTGGTTTGATAATCAGGTCTAATACACCAATGTTTACTGCTGTAGCAGGTCAAGACAACCACAATGAGCACTGAAACATCATTCCAACTAGTAAGAGCACCTCAAAGATGGTGCTTAACTACAAACACCCCAACACCACTTAGTAACATCCCAAAACCTAAGTTCCCAGTTTGGGTTTGGGTTCAGATACAGGTTCGAGGAACCGGTTGACTAGCACGACAAAATTTTGAAATGGGGTTTGGGTTCGTTAGTACAAAAACATGTAAAAATGATATATGCATGCAACCTAGAAGCATGAATTAAGATAAGAATGTCACATTGTATCATATAAACAACAAAAACACCATAAGCTTGTAATCATAGCATCATGATCATACATCATAGCATCATATACTTCAAATTCAATATTAAAATATATAAACTAATATTCAGAGTAACCTGAAACTCCTTTGCCCCTGCTTGGGCACGCGTTTCCCCGTATCTATATCCGTGTCGGATACAGATACGATATGGCATGGATACACATTGGATTCCCTACCCATGTGTGCCCAAAAATACTTAATTTTTCAACTATGCCAAATACTATGTGATTTTACTTTTTTAAAATTTGACATAAATCTTCCTTAATTTAAAACAAACTTCAATCATGCAACTTTTTTTAGTTGGTATAAAGTTCCAAAGAAACGAGAATCGGAATCGTCTTGGAATCGGCAAGGCCGAATCGAATCGCGAATCGCCCATGAATTAGAATCGAATCGCCCATGAATCAGAATCGAATCGCCCATGAATCGGCAAATTTAAAAAACCCTTAAAATTTAGAGATTTTAACAATTTAAAACTTATTTCATGCACCCTTTATTGAATATAACTTAAACACACTATAACATCATCAAATAGAAGCTAACATACATAAACAAGGAACATAAATGATA
>MU228154.1:6733896-6751076 GCA_018584345.1 Thuja plicata | reverse complement strand
GGGGGTTTGGGGGCAAAGCCCCCAAGACGGGGTCAAGGGGCAGCGCCCCCGCGGGGGTTTTCGGGGGCAGCGACCCCGAAAGCTCAACCGACTTTAATTATTTTATAAGGCATCGAAAGTTATTTTTCAGCCGAAAGACACAAAAATGTATGTAAGATGAAAGACACAAAAAAAACATAAAAAAACCAGTGTTTTTTAAATTTTCTTGACTTGACAGCCGATTCATGCCGGTTCCCCGTCGGTGAATCAGATCGGCGATTTTTGGCATGAATTGCCTGAATCGGCGATTCATGCCAAAAAACCGCCGATCTGATTCATCAGCTCCCAAAAAATCGGGGAGGGTGAATCGAAACGCGATTCACGCGCGATTCTCGTTACTATAAACAAAAGCCTATGCCAAATGAGGAAGACAATTGAAAGGTTTTTCTATTTTAGCTAGCCATTTTTTTGGGTTATCTTCCAAAGCAACTCTACCATTTTAAAATATTGTAAATATTTAAACCAACTTATAATTATGTATGTAGCAATTATATGCCTATATTGCTTTTGAAGTAATGAAAATATCCTCTAATAACTTAGAAAATTGTGTTAAATTATGTGTTTGTTTTTTTATCTATGTTACTGTATCCCTCTAATATGCCTCAGATCCTAATCCTGATTATGCTCGGATTCTACCCGGATTCTGGACTGGAATCCAGATTCTCTGTGGATTCTGCACTGCAGAATCCACAGAGAATTCAGAATCCTGCCAGAATCTAGGCAGAATCCGGGGGAATCCACTGCAAAATCCACAGAGAATCCGGATTCCAGTCCAGAATCCGGGCAGAATCCGGGGGAATCCACAAGAATCCAAGCATGTGAGTGCCCAAAAACGGGCCACACGTGCCAATTTTTTATTATTTTTTAAAACTAAAAAGTCTCTAAATCCTAATTCAACTAGTAAAGCATACATTTGGTCATTTGATTGTCATTCATTCATCTCTCAAACATTTTTCACCATTTTTGCTTTGTTCATCATGTAATGACATTTTGAGACTTTTGTAAAGTATGAATATGACTTAATCATATATTGGCAATTATGGATTTATCATTTTATGAGAATCACGCTTCTAATTTCTTATTAATATATTATTATCATTATATGTTTGAAGTTTGAAGTTTTGAACTAATGGTGAATGAGCATTGACATGTTACATGTAGGGAATCTATGAATATACATACATACATATATTTTGAAAATGTCTATATATATACCTGCGGAATCAGGATCCGGCCCAAAAAAAATTTGCAGAATCCCCGAATCCGGATCTAGATCCGAATCCGAACCAGAATCATGATCGACTACTTAGTTTTTAATGAATGTCGTATCCAACTGTATCCATATTGGGGGTCTTAAAAAAAGGCCGTATTCGTATCCGATTGTACCCGTATTTGTATCCATGCAACTTTGCTAATATTACTTTCAAAATATATAAACTGGTATTGTCACTATTATTCAATATTCTACAACCACTAAATTATTTGTCTAGACAATTATTTTTCTAAATTAGATCAATAAAAACATACTTCAATAAATAAGTGCGATAGATACCTCAAAAAGGAATCTGTGAACCTATTTTATATATATTGTTGTTTTACTTTTAAAGATAGATAAGCTAGTATTACTTGATATTGTACAACTAGTAATGAAGGACGAAGAGAGGCAACAGTTAGTCATCGTCAACAACTCTGCAAAAAAAAACTTGTTGTCTGCACTTTTTTGCCCCAGTTCACGATCAATTCACCCAAGTATGCCCAGGTTCGTCCTGGACGAACCAGTCCACCTGAGAGCAAACCCTGATCGAACCCAAAGTCGAACCGAACCATGACCTGTACCCGGTTCGAACCAGACTAGTACCAGGCCCTGGGACCGGCGAACCCGGTAACTTAGCCCAAAACCAAGAAAAGTCGGATTATTCTTACCCAGCACCACATGCCAGGTCTGTAGTTCTGAAACCCTTGGTACATCAGAGTATTAAGGCTGTACAACACCTCGCTGGAGGTACTCAAAACCTCAGATTGCTGCCCCTGATAAGTGTTAATGGCATTCAAAGATTTAAACGCCCCTTATCCAGCAATGAAGCCCTTCTCAAAAGGTAGTACCTTGATCTTGGAGTCTCTTGTCCCCACCTCACAGGCAACTACAACATATGTATGGCTGCACAAACTCTTGCAATCTTTTTCCTAGAGGTAGTACGTCCAGCAAAGGAGTAAATCAACAAATAGCAATCACATAAACCCCTTTGAAACCCTTACAATGATAGCCTAGGATGCATGGCCTGTCACAAGTGCATGATATTCCAAAACCTCATGGCCAGGCAGATAACAGTTATCACTGTGAGTGGCTAGCATATATCATTCATACTCTTCAATTGAGTGCCTCAAACAAGTCACATTGAAGCCCTTCACACATGGTACGGCTGGCTGCTAGGTACAAGTATGACCCAGGAAGGGATTTCCTCAAAACCATCAACCAAATTGTGCAAAATATCAACACATTAATCAACCAAAACTTCAACACATATCAACAAACCTTAAAGTCCCAGCAGAATCAACACACTCCATTGAAGGTCCAATGTGATTCTTGAAGTGAGACCACCATGAATGAGCTAGGGAGGATTTTTTACCTCTGAAACCAGGAAACTCAAGAGGGTTTTTTCCTCAAGGGGGTTTTGAGAAGAACGCAAGTTCTCTCCAAATTGCAAAAGAAAAATCAAATTCATCAACAACTCTTAACAATGAGTCCTCAACCTCCTTTTATAACTTTTTGAAGCAATTAAATATTACTTTTTTCTTTATTTGCTCTAAAACTCTTTTTATAAAATGAATCATTAACTTTATGGAGCATTTTTCACCTTTTTGAGGAATAATGATGTTTTCTCATGTTAAAGTCACTTTCCCAAGGCATCCATTATAAATATCTTTTCAACACCTTTAAAATGAGCTATTACACGTAGTTGTCTTTTTTAATATTTCCAACATTAGACAATTTAAGTGAAATATTAATTAAATAATTCAATAATATCTCCAAGTTGTGGAAAGCACCCAAATGATATGATGTTGTGATTTTGATCATACAAAACTGATATTGAAGACTAGGGACAATGATTAGAGGCAATTAGGTGACTTTCTATAAATAGTCTACTCCTCCAAGAAGTTTGGGGAGCACCCAAAAGATTGAAAATCGATTCCTAAAGCATCAAAGGGATCCATCTAACCAATTGAAATCAAACCCAAGAACAATTTCTCTGCAAGATTGATCAAATGTTTCTCCAAGAACATTTGGAGTTCTCCCTAACTAACCAATTAACCTCCAGAAGACTTGTAAATTGGCTAAATGTCCTCAAATTGGCTAAGCACCAAAAAGGGGATATTACATTATTTTTAATCTTTATGTACTATATTTAACAAGAAATAAAAAAACCAAAATTTTCTATATTTTTATAAATATAATCTTTGTTTTTTAGGTACCGAGTTTTTATCAAAATTTTCCTCTTTCAAACTTGGGTAATTGAATTCCATTTACACTTTTACCACACTTTCAATGATGTGTAAATAGAATGCTACTATGGTATAATATAAATTTTTAATCACATTGGGGTTTTGATAGGTGCATATCAAATTATTTGAAGTTCTAGAGATGTAGGGATAAACAATCTCTTAAAACATAGAAGGTGCAGCTGTATTATGGACTAGTTTTTGGAACTATATTATCTTTGCATTTACAAAACAATTCATCCTTCAACTTATATCTTCCTTTGTTAGAACCTAGCTTGCAAATCGATGTTGCTGCTACTGTTGTTTAAAGAAAAATTCGAGGCACTTTTTGATTCCTTTTAATCTTCCATTTGATCTTTAAGGTTACAGGGCAGAAATAAATAATGTTTTCAGTGCAATGACTCTTAAGACTAGTATTGGTGATAGTTTATTGCTTCCTCTTTATTCTTATTTTTCAATTATGCTGTTCATGCTGTACTGTAGTTTGAGTAAATATGAGATTTTGAGTTTATAAATGAATTATAATTTGTTTTCAGGAGAGAAAATTGCAGAGATTGCAGCATCGCATAGAAGCTTCTTTTGATAGTACAAGAACAGACCATCAGGTAATCTTTTGGAATTTTCTGCCTAACAGGAGATTCAATATTAATGCAACATCTCATAACCGTTTTTAAGGCATGACAACTTAAATTACATATTTGGTCTCTTGTGTTTAAGTTTGAACTTGATATGTAGAAATTGATGTGCCAAAAATTTTAACAGATTTCAGCTAGGATTTTTATTGTGATTATCTTCTTAACTTCTTTTCAATTTCATAAAAAAATGACCGCAACCAAAATTGTTAGCAGATTTTCAGCTAGGATTTTCTTGTAATCGTCTTCTGAACTTCTTTTCAATTTCAGAATTTTTTTTCAACAGATCTGAACTACTTTTCTTGTAACTGTCTTCTCCTGACTTATATATGGAATTTTTCTCATGCTTTAGTCTTGTTTTAAGCAGTCCTGTCTTTTTGGTAAGTTTTATTTTATGGGCATCTCATTTTCTCAAATTCTAATATGGTGTGTGATCTTTCTTTCCTTGAGCTTTTTCAAAGTAGATGTAGCTTACACTGAAGGAAAAATCTCGCAATTGAATAATCTTATAATTATGACTTGTTTGTTTAAATCACAAGAAGATTTAATTAACTTCTTGCGAGGTCAAATTTTTAAGTCAAGAAGATGTATTATAATAATAGTATAGATATCTTTTGATACTATATGAATTTTCATTCCTGAAGCATCTTTTTTGTTTACGATGAAAGGAAGATTAAGATACAGAATGACTTCCTATAATAATTCCTTTGAGCTAGGAAGCTATCGAAAAATCAAACATTAGCAATCTATACACCAACCTACAAAATTATGTGGCAAGGAAAAATCAAAAGCATTAGTCCTATTTGAAGAAAACACATACATACACAATTATACTGAGAGGGGGGTGAATCAGTATAAGAACAATATTTTCAATTTATATCTTCATCAATCATAAGAAATAATCAAAACATCCACATAAGGAAGATCTAGCAAATTTGGACACAAGACACACGATTTTATGTGAAAACCCTTGTGGTAGAAAACCACGGAAAAATATTGCTTTTATTATTTTATAGAGAACTTACAACTTCTTAGGCACCAACCCACAGGAGACACCAATCCCCTCCACTGACCACCAACTCAGCAAGAGTCACCAAACTCTTTGAGTGAGAGGCTCCAACCTCTTGCACTTGCAAAGTAGAAGGCACCAACTTTCGAAAGCCAAGATGATTATAAAGTTGTTGGATCTGCCCTACATCCCTTCAAAGTCTTCAACAAGATCTGCCCACAAATCTGCCTTGATCTTCTACTCTTAACCCTCCACTCAGATCTCCATTATGGCTCATAAAATTGCTTACAAATCTGAACTATATCTTCAGAAAAGTCGGCACTAAGTCTGCTTCAGTCTTCACAACATACACTCATAACTAGCATGAATTTTCCCTCAAGATGAGATTGATTTAACCTCATAAATCTGCTCACATATATATCTGAATTTTATTCATAAATCTGCTCCTTTTCTGCACTATATCTCTGCTCTTAATAGGAAATATCTTCAATGAATAGATGCACAAATGACCTCTGAATAACCTTTATTTATACTCAAGAAAAATGCCCCTTCAAACCAATGGACATGCCTCTTTACCTAGGTTGTCTAATATTTAATTTTCTTTTTTAAGGTGGGCTAGCAGTTAATTTTCTTTTCAAGGTCAGCTCGCAGTTAATTTTCCTTGGCCTTCTACTCTTAACCCTCTACTCAGATATCCAATATGGCTCATAAAATTGAGTACAAATCCGAACTTTATCTTCAGAAAAGTTGGCACCAAGTCTGCTTCAGTCTTCACAACATACACTCATAACTTGCATGAATATGCCCTCAAGATGAGATTGATTTAACCTCATAAATCTGCTCACATATATGTCTGAATTTTCGTCATAAATCTGCTCCTTTTCTGCTGTATATCTCTGCTCTTAATAGGAAATATCTTCAATGAATAGATGCACAAATGACCTCTGAATAATCTTTATTTATACTCAAGAAAAATGCCTCTTCACCAAGGTGGGCTAGCAGTTAATTTTCTTTTCAAGGTGGGCTAGCAGTTAATTTTCTTAGCAAGGTCGGCTAGCATTTAATTCCCTTCACAAGGGTTTGCCAGCAGCAAATTGCCATTTATCATATTTATTGAACTTAATATTTAACTTTAAGTTCTTCCACAAGATGAGCATGTAATACAGTCCTATTCTGGTCTGATTTTTGTGTGTTTTGATTGTGTTTGAAATTTGAATTGTTTTTGGCAAATATAAACAATGGCAATAATAGTGCAGACTGCAGACAAAAAGATAATATTGCAGCACATTTACAAACTCAGAAACAACACTGCTAAAATTTCCAGAATTAATTTTTGATCTAAGTTTACAGAATTTATCAAATTTAAAAGCAACCCAGATCATAAGATGTTGTTACATATCTACATTCAACAATACCCATTTGCTGTTTTGGTGAAATAAAGGTCTGCTACAGCAATGACTAGCAAATACAATGTACAGAAACCCTAGGTACTTCATCAAATGACTCCAAAATGGTGCAGCTGAGTGTTGAACTGATTTGTAGCAAGTAGTGAACACCAAGAACGCAGATTTAAACTCTCAAAGGCCAATCTTCTACCATAAAACCCTCACTTCCAGGCTCTTGAAATGGTGCAACTGGCATGAGGAAGTGCGACCAGCATTAATGAGGTGTGACCAGCAATAAACAACAGCAGAAACCTCCAAATCACCTTCCAAATTGACCCCTACCGATCATATATTCAATAAACTTTGCAAAACTGAAATATAGATCTTCTCCAATGAGCACAATTGTGATCTCTTAATGAAATCACCAAGAAATTCTCCAGATAGTGTCCTTCAACTATGTAGAGAATGTCACCTGCGAGGGTTTTCGTCCTCAGAAACTAGCAAGAAGAATCAACCTCCTTCAAGAACAAAAGTATGAACAATAATAATATTCAACATGCCCAAATGAGAGCCTCAATCCTTCTTTTATAACTTTTTAGTTGCTTTTTCAAAAACACCCTTTTTGTGTTTCCCCTATTTTCTTGGGAATGCTTTTTCCACTATTTTTTGGGAATGTTTTTTGCTATTTTTTTGGGAATGTTTTTTCACTATTTTTCTTGGGAATGCTTTTCCGCTATTTTTTTGAGAAGGTTTTTTTTCCTTTTGTGCTTTCATTTAGTAAGAATCACTCCCCCTTTTTAATCTCCCAATGTAACATTAAATAATAAAGGCCCACCCATTAAAATAAATCACCTTTGATTTAATATTTGGCCTCTATAGTCCCTTCATTAAATAAATAAAATAACGATAAAGTTAAATCTTTAATTTAACTTTATTAACTCATAACTTATTGTTATTTAATAACTCCAGACTAATTGAAATCTCGTGATAAACATCAAGCCCAACTCCACCAACATTACTAGAAGTAGCAACTGACTCTGTCCATTCTCATTGTTGACTTACTAAAAATAGTAAGTATAGGAGAAAGTGTTCGAAAAGGCTCCAGAGAAGGGCGTTACACTCCTTATACCTGTCTGAACAAGAAACTACTTCTGTCAACACCTCCAGGATTCGCTAAACCCATTCATTAGCCTACGAGAATCTCATGAATAGGCTAACAGTCTCTCCATGCCAGATTGGCTTAGGAAGGGGACACTACAGAGTGCTAGTCCCTTCTAGGGAGGGCTCAAAATTTAATATAAAAAAGATTTAAATTCCATTTTATTTATTTCTTTTCTCCCCTTAGGTGCCTGACATGGGTCGGCCCATGTAGACAATAATTCTAGATTTTCTTTGCAAATGAAATCTTTGTAAAGGATGCCGCAAATTTGGCATAAATTAATTTTTTCATACACGTACATTTCTTCATTCAAGATTCTGCCAATTGGCCCTTTGACATCAATGACAGTATTTCGACAATATTGTGTATTGTGATAATGGTGGGGTTCTGCAAACCTCCAGTTTAATAACCCAGCCAAATTAGTTTAGGGTTTATAAATTTCTAGTCTAAATATTGAACCCAAAATCAGTCAAATAGACAAAATTTACCCTTTTGCCTTTACACAATAACGTGAAATCCTAATCTAACTAATTAGTATATCCTTCATTATCTTTGCATTGACACCTTGACTAAATTCAAGTTTATAGGAGTCTAAAGCAAGTTGCATAACATCTATTATATAAATCAACCTGTTAAACATTAATCTATAGCGGTCCTTCCTATTTACACGTTAATATGAATCACCTAGATTGTTAGACAGATCCACAATGATGTAAAATAACTTGCAGAACCTCTTCTATTTATGTTTAAGTCTAAAATACCTTGAAGATGTAGTAATGGTGGAACAATCGCTTGAAACTGTCACATCAATGAACTAAAATTGCCAAACCTTGAACACGTATGACAGTATTATATCAAGCAATGTTGAAATACCCAACAAACCTATCACAACCCATTGCTACAACCCTGATTGGAAATACAGTGCACAAACCCTAAATTGAATGCATCATGATTACGTTACAAGCTTTGCAATAACAATAGAAATAACACATGAAAGTAAACTCAAAGACATTGCAAATACCATGGGAGGATTCATCTAAATTCACACTTAACCCACAACAAAACAAATCACATGAAGTCACGTAGCTACAATTTGCGACCATGGGACCTTGTTCATGACCTTAGGTAAAATTGTGGGATTGGGCAAAGGGGTTTTGTCTTTACCTTGTGAAACCAAAAGGATTCCATCCTTCAGCTTCCTATGAATCTGAGGATGAAGATCTTTGTCCTCAGATTTGACTGTCTGAACATTGATGCTCAGAACAATGACAGCTATGGTTTTAGTTTGGATAATAGTCGACAATCCTTGTCTAAATGCGTCCCCCTTTATATATCCTTCAAACCGACAATTGATGAGGGATTCCACTAAAACAATGACCTGAAGCTATGCATGGATCTCGGGTAGCCGCTGCGTTAGTGGCAGCCAAGTAACATGTGATCGGTCGTTATGTGTAAGCAATGACTCTTTTTTATCACCTCATTTTATTTGGTTAACTTAGTTAGCATTCTTTATCCTTTGTTTGTAGTTGTATGTGAAGTTGCACCAAAGTAGTTTGACTATGGCTTTGGATAGGAAAATCCCCTTCTGTAGTGGTATTGTCATCAAACTAGCCATTAGTGGTGCTCCTAAACATGCAAAGGTAGATAGGAATGAATAGTACAAGGTGGAAGCATTGAAATTTGTAGGGTGGGGATACCACTTGACTCTTGCTCTTATCGAGGATTGGGGTTAAGAAGTGAGGTGTATTGGTAAGGGAAAGTTCGACTCTCCAACAAGGGAAGGTAAAGGAAAAGTGGAGTTGGATGGAGGAGCATGCTAGGAAGGGAAGCCTTGTGATTCAGACAACTTGCACAAACTTAGCAAGTGGAAGATATCTTCTCTCTTAGAAACCTTTGAAACCTATAGGTACACGAGGAGTAAAAGGGGGGACATATGCAAATTTGAATCAAAGGAGATGCCACGAATAGGAAACATGCCTTTAGTCCCTAAGTCCCATTTAATTGAAATGGGGGCATTACATTCAATTTGAGGCTTTATAGATGTTTGATTTGCACCGTTGTATCTTGATGTGTATTTGAAAAATGTATCGCAAAATGTTATCTCTGTCTCAAAATGCAAATGAAGAGTGACTTATAACTAGACAAGTAGTTGTATGGAAAATATTTTTGGTTGAAAAATTTGTTCAAATGGTTTCGATATCATTGCTTGCAAGCTCAAAAGTCATATAGTAGAAGTAGATTTATTTTCAATTGTTAAATGTGGGTAGTGGATGTCATGTTGTTGTCCATTGCCATCATCAAACTTATGTAAGATGAGTTAGTTCACTTTGTGTAGTGATTAACCACTTGAAGATTAAAGGAACCAAGTACATTGGAGAGTGAATACCATAGTGTTTAAACATGATGATTTTGAGTGAGGACTAACGAATTTGAGACCTAGTTATATTTGGCAAGTTGTGACTCATAGACTTGGCTAAGTTTGATAGCCAAGAATTGCAAGCCTACTAGAATTGCTATCTTGCGAGTCTTGAATGTCAAACTTGGCCAAATCTATGGGAACTAGAAAATCAACTCAAACTTAACGACAAACATTTTTTTGTTGTAATGTTTTTGTTAATTGTAGACCATTGCCAATTTTTTTCATTTAGTCCAAGTCCGAGTCACAAACCAACTTGTTGAGTTTTAGCCATGTCCGATTCTCAATGTTATGGTTGATAGTAAGTTGTTTTTGGATTCCTCTTCCTCTTCATTGACCCCAAGCAACAAATCCCAAGCCACAAAATGTATCTTGACCTATAGAAACATGAACTAGAATGTGGAGTAACATAGAAATTTTATTTTTCTGTTTCTACACTTCCAATTCTTGGGAGAAAGGTAGTTTTGTACTGGTTTTGTAAGGTGTTTGGTATTACATTTGTTGGGGTTGATAAGTAAGCTACATATTGTACAAGAAGTGAAATTAAAATTTTGTACCTTTAATCTAAATTGAAATATTTCTTACATACTTAGAAAAATTCCAATTGTTTCATGTTTTAATCTCCAAAGAGAAAGTGCTTTTATTTGGGTTCAAGGTTCCTAGGCTATATTAGGTGCAAAGTCATTTGTTTGTTGTTTGGGACATATGTTACAAAAAAACATCTTCTTTGAGCATTAAGTCCAGCGTAACACGGGGACGCGTCCCCCCCCCAAAAAAAATCCCCAACGCACCCGGGACGGGGGGACGCCGTTCCCGCGTTTCCAGCGACGCCACCCATCGACCACCATTTCGTCGGGGACGCGGGGACTTCCCCACGTCCCCCTTTGGGGATGGGGGACGCAAAGAGTCCCCGATGGAGAACGGGGACACCGAAACGTCCCTCGACTCCAAAAGGGGACGCACGGGCGTCCCCCGTCAAAGCACACAAATAAAGCAATTTAAAAAAAACAAGAGGTTTTAAGACATAACATCAGATTATTCGACATAACATCCAAAAAAGAGATACTCATAATTTTGATACTCATAGAACTCTTCCATTTGCTGATTCGACTATTTATAAATTATAATTATAATTCTATTGTTCAAACTTCAATGTTCTATGTTATTAACTTATTGTTCCATGTTCAATGTTCAAACTTCAATGCAATTTAGTATTTAGTTTTACTTTTACTAATAGTAATTCTAAATGTCTTAGACTCTTACATTGTTATACATTTTTTCATAACTAGCATTTTAAGTACCACATGTATAGTATATAGTATATACACCCCTGCCCCCCCGGTCCCCTACTGCCGTCCTCCCACCGTCCCCAAATTGAGGCCCCTCTGTCCCCCCTACCCGGAAACTTGTCCCCCCGTCCCCTAGGGCGGTGTAACTATGATTAAATCATTATCAAATGAACATTTTGAAGAAAAAGGTCAATCTTTGGCAATAGAGTCTACAAATCTTTCCTAGATTATGGTTGTGTGATTTGAGCAAATTGAACCTCACTTTTCTCATATATGACAATCTATTTGAGAGAAATTGCCTAACAAAGGAAGAAAACAATTCATTTTATCCTCCCTTGTGGTGCAACTATCATCTTTTTCCACAAGGGCTAGAGTGAGAACACGATTTACTGAAAAACATTTCTTTTTTGATAAGTGACTATTGGTGTAGGCTTAAGTATACTTAGGCGCTTACCGACATTTTACATTTTACATTATATTAGTTAGCATAATGTTTTGCCTTTTTAATTTTTGGTTGAGGTAGTTGGTTGACCGTTGTTCCCATACCTCCCATTGCATCTTGTTATATATTCGGGTGCTTGTACAATATGTATCATCGCTTTATCATATTGTTCACTGTTGGTGAAATAGCATCTTATTGTTTTTCTTCTCTTTGCATTGTGGAGGTTTAGTTGGTGTGCAGATTGTTTTCCAGTTTGCTCTAACATGGTATATGAGTGACCTCTTTGGCATACCCCTTCCATGCATTGAGTTTTCAACAATTTGAAGTCGGGTGGATTGGGCAGCGATAAATGCGTCATTTCATTTGATGCATCAGCACCAATATTGTTTGAAATTGATTTTTCATGATATGGTTTGCAGTTATTAATGTCAGATTGTGTAAGAACCTTGCGGTTCTACCTCAAAAGTGCTCTAATTCCTTCCAAAGTTTATAAATTGGAGTTTGGAAATGATAGCCAAAACTCCAATTTATGAACTTTGGAAGGAATTAGGGCACTTTTGAAAATTCGAATATTTAATTTCCTTCTAAAAGCTCTCAATTAGCTTTTAAAAAAAACCTAAGTTTTCCCCCACAACCTAGGCATCCAAATTTGGGGGTCAACACTTAGCACTTTATTAATCAACACCCAAGTTGCCGATTCAGGTGTGGATGCGGATGCGGGTGTGCAGATGCATGGATTTTTTTTCGGGGGTTTTGGATGCGTGTGTGTGTGTATATATATATATATGCAAAGAAATGCAAGAAATATACAAAATTATATCATTTGATAGTATGATACTTCACCATTGGTCAAGATATATGATAGTTCATAAATAATAAATATTAAAATTGAAATAACTAATAAGCCATATCATATACATCTATTTTAACGATTCCAATGCAAATGAAAAAGTCATTACAATTACAAAATCAAAATTTAGTTCACGATTCAATGTTCATCAAACAAAGTCAAGATTCACTAATCAGATTCAGAATCATAAGGATTCTCAAGAAAATCCACGTTCTCATTATCTCCAATTGCTGCAAGTTCAAGATCATTTGAACCCAAGACGGTTCCACTTGTGCTAGATGCAACATGTGTCATGATGTTATCATCATCATCATCATCATCATCATCATCATCATCATCATCAATGATTGTAGTAAGATCCTGGACCATTGCATCCAAGTTTGCACACTCAGGGGCTACATCCCAAAGCTTTGTTGTCCCTTGCTTGTAGTGTTCCTGCTTACGTGACAAAAGACGCAAGTTGGTATGAAATTATGAATGTAAACCAAGTCTTCAGTTTTTTTTGAGCTCAATCGGTTATGCTTCACTGAGTGGATAAAGGAGTATGTACTCCAATTCCGTTCAGCAGCAGAAGAACTTGCAACCTGGACAGTGTTCACAAAATTAAACATAAAAAATGAAAAATGAAAAGCAAATTAAAGAATGTTAAGCACTAAATTGTAGAATACAAGTGGTAAACAAAAAACCAAAAAAACTTACTTGTGAGAGGACCTTAATTGCAAGTGGTTGTAGATTCTTAAATGGTTGACCATAGAGGTACCACCATTGATAGCTCCCATGTCGTATTGGTCCTTTATTGCAATTGAACCAGGGTTTGCTCCCGAGGCAATTAAGCCAAATCTGTCCTAACATTCTTGTGCATTTCATCATCTTGGAAGAGTCTTTCAAAACTAACAAGGGAGGAATGTTGTCATATTCCATCATTATCACTGATATGGTTTGTTTGTTATTGTTTGTTGGAACAACTTAGGATATTGGTTATTATTTGGTGAACCATGAGTGCTACTTTAAAGCACACAGTTCACTGCATTTCTACCTATATATTTGGAGATTGTATTGGAAAAAATATATGAGAAAATATTATGATTCATTTTCTCTAATATTCTATTATGGAGCTACAAATTACAATAGTCTTGAATGTTAGGGGTGTTTCTAGAGGAAGTTCTTTGATTGCTCCTAGGGTATCCTAGCATGGCCTTCTGACATTAGAATACTCCTTGGCAAGCAGTATCTGTTGTGGTGACATATCATTGCTTATATGACTCTTGTTTTAGACACAAATAGGGAAATTCAATGAGATTTCCTTATAATCTTTGCCAGCACATGCTTTGGGGGCTCTTGTTTTCTCTTCATTGCTATCTTGTAGTGGTACTATGCTTTATTTTGTCTTGTGTACTTTTATTGTTTTGGTTCTAGGAGTCTCTCTTCCTAGAATTCTGTTGTGAACTGCTGTAACCTCAGTCTACTGACCTACTATTGATTATCTGTGGATATTAACTGAATTTCTTTCTCTCTTGTGCCATATGGAAGGCTACTTTGGATTGCTAATTGTATCTGATGTTGCTGCTCTTGAGAAGTCTGGCCTCCACCTACTGGACCTGCTGTTTGCTAATGAGATGATGGATGAATGCGGAATGGAAATAATTACACTTTGTATGTATAACTTTTTTGCTTAACCTGATCAGGGCGCCCTAGTTCTGTCCTAGAACAGCTAGGTCAGCTTTAATGACTTTTAGAGCACAGATCAACTTTTAGGCTGACAATGATATTAAGGCGTTCCTAAAACCCCTTTCTTTGTCTTGGACTTGCACACTTAGCTTGGCAAATGATCACCATATCTTTGACAATGATGAACAACCCATGGCTGAAAACATGATGTTTGATTAATAACTATGACATCTTAAAAGATGAGTAAGATATAATGAGTACTGCTTGTCATGAAAATTTTGCATGGTGCAACAAGATCTAAAATAGAAAGTGTCAATATTTCAGTTTTGTGGACGTGTTCAGGTGAAGTTCATTGTATCCATAAACCCTAGCAGTAGGTACAACTTTGTTGGAACATATTGTCAACTACAAGTTCAGTCAATGACTAATAAGGAGATCTAAATAAATGGTGGAAAGATTCTATTTTTTTAATAGTTGAATCTCACTATGGACAAATGTGTTTTGCATTTGAATTTTTATGCAACGGCTATGAATGTTTTGCATATTGTTCATGGATATCCTCAATTAGAGGCTTTGGAAATGGTTAAAATTAATGTGCAAAAGAAGTTCATGAAACTACAGTATTGGAAAAAGAAGGTAACTTCACAGTATATCACACATAATTAGGAATACAGCAAACTCAAGGTAGATCATGAGGATGGATCCTGAAGTTGTGAAGGAAAGCATATTGAAGAATCTAAAGAACAAGAATAATATGAAGAGAAGGATGCAAAATAAGAGCACATGAAGAATTGGAAGACAACATGAGGACTTGGATACATTTTTAACTAATTTCACACATTTCATGAACTCATGAGCCAAAGCAGCAAGCAAAAGAAAAGGTTGAAGATACAAACATAGGAAAGGAAAATGCTGTAGAGGATAAACTAGTAGAAAAGGAGATAGAGGATGAAGTATATAGACATTGACATCACCTTGAGAGGCAACATCCATGGAGGCAGGTTGTGAAGCATCAAAGCAACCACAACTATGGTCATACACAATTGTGGTGTACCTCAAAAAGACGATGGGGGTCTAGGGGGCAACGGTACCTTGGATATTGTTTCTTCTCACCGTACAGTCTTCCTGATATGCCGTACCACCTCTCTTTTGCACCGTGGCCGTACGGTCTGTACGGAAGTTTCTCCTACTGCGCATGTATGACAAAGTTCTCGTTTCCCCTGCGCACGTGCGGGATTCCTTGCTGCCGTATGATGAGGGTGTTGTTCCATAGGCCGTACGGCATGTATTTTCCCTCGTGGTTCCTCTCACTTTGCTTGTCGTACCGTAGCTATACTCCGCTCGTCCGCTTGGATTGCCGTACGACACCTTGCAACCTCGCTCGACACTTTATCTCCTCTGCCGTACGGTTATGGAATACCGTACGGTTGCATCACCGTACGAACTTTTAATACTCGACACTCTTTGCCATATGGCCGTGCGGTGCTTTTTTTTTTTTTTTTTATAAATAATTTTTCCCCACCGTACGGTCATGCATAGCCGTACGGGTATGTTTCAATTTACTGTCCGGAGGCTTCTCTAGTCGCCCGTACGGACGGGTCTCGAGTCGCCTGCCTGACCGCTCGAGTCATGTTCCATCCTCTCGGTTGCTCTGGGCCTCCTCTCGGGTCCATCCTCTCCGGGGGAGGTTTCAATTTGGACCCATTGATGCCCTCATTTATCTCTAGTCCGTCGAGAGTCCACAACTTGACAGCCCCGTCGTAACTGACTTCCCGAAATTTTTCTGGCCTAATCTCATTGTGCAGCCGTTCCCTCCAGCTTTCCCTGTCGCCGAGTCTGTTTTCAATGGCGATCCAAAGGCTTGGAACCATAAATTCTATAGGGACCACGGTCTCCTTCCCATACATAAGAAGAAGAAGGAGAATAAAGATTTTGAAGGCTGCGGCCATGGGGTTCCAATTGTCGCCGACACGAACGTTGTCACCAAGGTTTTTCCCCTTTGATTTTACCTTCTAGCATTTGATGGGTTTGTCCTCCGTAAACTGGTGTGCGGGGGTGGCTTCCTCCTCCCTAATGCTTAGCATGTTACAAGATGGTGGGAAGAACTCGTAATCTTCCATCTGCCAATGAAAGAGCCATTCATTGAATCTCCATCATCCCCAGAACATTCTTCCATCTCCAAAATCCCTTCGTCATTGGGCTCCATTCTTCTGTAATATCCCTTGCCCAAACTGACTGATTTTTGTGTTTCCGATGTGTTTGTTTTGTTTGTATTTGAATGATTTGCAATTCCAAACATATACCAATGCATAGAAATGATAATCGGTAACTTGCATAAACAAATAATGAACATTCAATCCCTCAAATGAATTTTTATTGCCACTAAATCAGGTCTGATAACAATGCGAATCAAGTCTGATACACTTTGTTTTAGATTACAATAACATGCAATATTTCAAGATAATTACTTCAGCTCTACTAACAAAAATTGAAATTCTTTAATCTTCATAACCGGATGGCTGAAATCAAATACTGAAGATCAATGCAGCAATAAACCTCTTGATTATCTTTCACAAATCTGCTAAAACACTGTAGTGTTTACTGTTCACGATGGTATTAAAGCAAACACTATTCACATGAATAGTAGCGCGGGTACTGTTCATCGACACTGTAGCGCCGTCACTATTCATTGACACTGTAGCAAATCACTGTAGCAGCAAATTAAATCTTTGTCTGTCTCCTTCTGACTGCCAAAATAAAACCTCTGCTGAAGCACAAATCAGAGTCTCTGTA
>MU228154.1:6682626-6702474 GCA_018584345.1 Thuja plicata | reverse complement strand
AGACTATCCAAGTCAATAACATAAAAATCTGCCTCTAGCAGGTAATCTCCAAAGTGTATTGGAAGACCAGAGATCTTCCCTGTGCAACTCAAAAGGTCCCCTCCTGCCACCTTGACCTCAAACTCCGGAATGTCATCCACCTGTAGCTGTCTCCTGGAGACCATACTTGTGCTGATAAAATTGTGCGTAGCATCGGTATCTAAGAGGCAAACAATCCTCTATCCTCTAACTACTCCTTTCAAACGAAAGGGGTGACACGTAGGAATCCCTGAGAGGGATGCTAAAGTAATCGGGGGTTGCTTGTGAGGAGCTTTCTTTTTCTTCCCCTCTAATGTTGGCTCAACTTGAGCCTCCTCATCGCTGTCCTCCTCATCACTACCCTCACACTACTCATACTCATCCTCTGAAGCTACCTCAATGTAATGAAGTTTGCCTTTCCCAAGGCACCTGTGATCTGGAGTCCAAGGCTCCCTGCAAGTAAAACACAACTTACTCCTCAATTCATTCTAGTCTCAAAATCCAGCCTAGGAGGTGCACTCTTATTCTGATTTTTCCCCTTTTGAAATGAAGACCCCTTGAAGGGTTTCTTAGGAGGTTGTAAAATTGAGGATGGTGAATCTAAGTCGTGAGCTAACTTAATAGCATCATCCAAGGTGTCTGATTTGAGAACTCTAACCAGCCCTCTGTATTTATCATAAAGGCCCTCAATGAATAACATTACCTTCCTCTTCTCTGTCATGTCTGGAACCATGATGGAGATCTTCTGAAACTCATCAATGTAATGCTCCAAAGATCCACTCTGCTTAAGTTGAGCTAGCTCCCTATAATATACCTCTATGTCT
Source organism: Thuja plicata (assembly GCA_018584345.1). Taxonomy (NCBI): domain Eukaryota; kingdom Viridiplantae; phylum Streptophyta; class Pinopsida; order Cupressales; family Cupressaceae; genus Thuja; species Thuja plicata. The sequence goes on along the minus strand of MU228154.1, from coordinate 6,701,632 downwards.
TTCCTGTCAAAGCGAGTGATCAATCTCGTGCTGAAGATCTCATAAGAAGCAATCAGTCCGTGATCCTGGGTGACAAGGCCATGATGCCACCAATCATATGCGGACCCCTCTAGATGCATAGTGGAAAATTTAATTGCCTCAGTCTCTGACATGGGCTTGAGGGTCAAGAAGGTATCGAGCTTGTGAATCCAAGCTCTAGCGGATGTTCTGCCGCTGCCATCGAATGTAGGAAGAATCAACTTGTTCATGGCATGTTTCAAATCCCGGTTCGGACCCCTGGGTCTCCTATCCTGCTGGGCCCTACCAAACTCTCTTATTTGTGCCATATACTGAACAAAGGTCAAATCAGCTTTGACATGGACGAGTAACATGTCCCACTCATCGTGCATAGTCATAACATTCTCTGGAAGAATGCCTGCTGTATCCGGTTGTGCCACCTCCTCCTCTGCAACATTCTCCGCGAATGCAGGCATGAGGGGTCTGTCTGTAGTACGTGGGAGCTCTAGTAGCTCTAGGAGATCCTGCTGTGCTGCCTCCAGTACTATGGTGACTAGTGGGTCTCCTGACAGTAACTGACAATTGCTGAATAACTCCTGTAAGCTGTTGTAATACATTAGCCATGTGGTCCTGTCCATCTCGTATCTGTCTCATAGTATCCCTGGCCTCTCTATCTGCCTCATCAGCCATGTTCCCACTTGGAATAGTTTGTTCCAAAACAAACTCCTTGTCTTCTGTATGACTGGTCTCGATGTCAACCTGTACGGAAGAATCGGTCTGTTCTTGCTCAACCCTGTTATGTCTAAACTTGGGTACCCTGTGCCTGCTATGCATGTCTGGCTAGCATGGCTATTGCTGTAATCATTGAAAACTGAAAATGATGATCCCACTAGGATGGCAAGATCAATAGCTTTGATACCACTGTAATGATCTAATCCTTACTGACTCACGTTTAACTGCTAAAATTTTGCAAATGCCGATAGTGTATCCTAGTCTACTCTCAACAATGAATGTACGTGTCTGGCTGTTATGTGATTCCTCAATGTGCCAAGATAATTGCATGAACATAAAATCTGATAAAATTACTATGGCTGGGTAACTTCAACAGGTTGCACCAAATAATGAATTACACAAGACACTTATAGAAATCAATGATGCTTCACCTTTGACTTTCAAGTACAAACTAGTAATGTTAACATCCACAAAGATATTTTAATATTGAGACTCTACTGTCACAGCATAAACTGTATTCAACAATGATATAAACTACACTGTGCACCTGTAGCATTCAATGCCTGGAGATGATGACTGTGTGATACTACCACTATGCAGGGAAGGCGCAATGCTGTTGTTTCTTAACCAACGTCGCCCACAGATATACAGTCACACTCAGAATCGCTGCAACCCGACCACCCGAGTTGTCTAGACGTGTCTGCAGTCCACTAACACTCCTGACACACCCAGCCCGTGGCACGATAGTGCAGAGGGTCTTCGCTCGACGTGATTATAGCGGGTGTCCTGTGTTAGCCGCCGGAATAGCTATGCAAGCTCTGCCCGAGTCTTGCCTCTATGTCTCCACGCGATATGCTGAGGGAAAGAGTATCACATTAACCACCCATGGCGGCTGGCTACTCCCGTGCCTCCAACCACATTCACCGGCTGGCTGTATATGAATGCTTACAGCCGTCTATGATTCAGATAAGTCTCACCGTCCTCCAACCCGATACAAGGAATGTCTCTGCTCACCAGTTACTCCACGCAAATGCAGAAGAGTTAATACGCCAAAATCTAGTTGTTTGGTTCCTTGCTCAGCGTTAAACACCACAATGAATTACTGACTGTGCATAATGATGTAAAGCTTTCCAAACACCAACTGGTACGTATGGTCCAGTCCTTGATATAATCTCTTTACATACGTATGAAACCAAGCATTGAAATTTGATTTCTTCTTTGCTGCTGAGACAAGATGATTATTTTAATGCTGTGAGCAATGCTGATAAATTTGGTTATTCAACTTACTTGATGAGCACAAATATGAAATCTGAATGATTCCACCATAAATGAGAATGCTGGGGCTATGTCCAGTTTCTCCAAATCCTCAAGGGGCTACGTCCTTAAGAAATCAGTCACATTCAAGCAACCAGGTAAAAACCTTTTAATTTATAAGTTCTCATGGTGCTTTTCCCAAGGAAGATCTCCTTTATAACCTCAAAATGAGAGTCATTACACCAAGCTAAGCAATGTGGGATAAAAGCAAATTTTCGTCTTTTAGTCACTTAAGTCACTTTATAAAAATAAAGTAACTTAAAGTTATAACATTAAAGTGACTTTATAATATTACTTTATGAAATAAAGTATCCCAACTATAGAGACTGAACTTAGATATTAAATAAATGCCCATGTAACCATGTGACTCACTGGCATCCTCTGTAAAGTGGCCATTAGACTATCCGGATGGCTAGATAGGCTAATCAGGCATAATATGCACTATTGCAGAAAAGGGGACATTACAACGTATCATAACTATCAATTTTCAAATGTGATGTGATGATTCATTCTATTTTAATTTGTCATCCATTTTGAATTTGATCAATTTGTATGAAGTAAAGAGATTGAGAATCCAGAAGTAAGATATGATTGCAAATGATGGTAAACGATAATACAATGATTAGACATTAAAAAATAAAGTTCTTATCTTCTAAATGTTTAAAACATGTCTGCTCCTGCCCACTTCCAACCCTTCCCATTATTAAGTTTTCTGAAAATATTCGGATATTCCAATGGCTTTTCCCTCAATCCCCATGTTCTAAGAACTTATGCAACATAATATATGTATGCTCTTCTTATACTTGAGAACTTTAATTGCATGGTTCATGGTTCTAAGTTCTAACTGCACAGATAGTTTTCAGCTTCAACTGCAAGGGTCTCTTCTATGATGAATATTATGTGTAACAATGAAGTAGAATATTTTTTCTTTGGAATTGTCGAATTTGACATGAAATTCTCTACAAACATTTTGTGCAGAGATCATTTCAGCGTCTGCTTCAAAAGCAGGCTGGTGATAGATCTGTGTGGGAATACCCATTCGCTATAGCTGGTGTGAACATAACATTCATGCTTATTCAAATGCTAGATCTTCGATCTGGTATGTATTCATCTTGTTCAACTGCATTTCCTTCGTGTTAATATTTGAATAAGCAAGCATGAATGTCTCATTAATTTTGTGTATCGAGTCCAAAGGGTCTATATCATTATATATTGATTCTGATTGATATGGTCTAAACTTGTTTTTTCTAAAATGCTCTTTTTAAGAATTGCATCTTCAAGACATTGCCCTATGATGGTGGTTGTGCTCTATGGCAACATTAAGTGTCAGCAGATGGTAGCAACCATGTCACATGTCATCTTCTGATATGGAAAAATATATGAACATTTTATTATTATTTTGAATTCCACAAGACTTGTCCCATTCAGCTTAACACATCTATAACATTTGCAGCAAGGCCTAGCACTACAGCAGGATTAATATTCTTGAAGATTTTATCAGGTCCGTCTTCTTAAAAATCTACATTGGATTTGTTTAGCATTTATTTTTAGTAGTAAGATTGTACTTATGTAGATGCCTTTACTGGCACAGCTGCCACAGTATAACAGAATATTAGAGTAGTTGCATTTGGTGTACATGGAATATGCCCTAGTTTTAAGTTGAGATTTTTCAGTAACAATGTGTTCTTATAGGTGATTGGAAACTTGACAAAGTCTGCAATTTAAGATTAACATTTGATTGATTAATTTGTATTTGCAGGAGATGAGTGGGCATTTGATTTGCTTTACTGTGTTGCATTTGAAGTGATGGATGCACAATGGCTTGCGATGCATGCTTCTTACATGGACTTTAATGTAAACATGGATCTTTCATTCCCATAATAATTTTTTATTGGCTGGCACACAGTTGATTTTATTCATCAGTTTGATATCTCATTTGAATTGCCATGATACTATTTTGCATACCTAACATGCGAACCACATTACCTTCCAGGTTGTTTTGAAGTCCACTCGTGCTCAGCTAGAAAGAGAGTTGCTTGTGGAGGAAATTACACGTATAGAGGACATGCCATCATATAGCTTACTTTGCCAATAGAGGACATGGTTTTAAGTATGTTACAAAGTGTGGTGATTGGCCATCCTATTAAAATCTAACATAGAACTGCTCTTTTATTCAGCAGCTAAATGAAGGTTAGACATGAGTAAACCCTTCAAAGAGTATTACGCATGATGTTAACTGTGAGTTACTATAAATGTTGTCAATGCTCTCTATATCCTGAAAAACAATTGTTCTGGACAGATCTGTGTTCTCGCCTTCTAATATATCCCACTAGTCCCAAGATCCAACTAAGATTGCTTGAATCTTTTTTCTTTTCCAGTCCAAAACCTTTGTCTATGGAGTGAAGTCTTGTGATTTGAGTTTATCAGAAAGTATTCCATAGTTAATTGTGCAACCTCCTCATAGAGATTGTAAACACATTCCTGTTGGTTTTAAGTGCCAAACAAAAAGTTTGCTTCAATAGATGGCCTCAATTTGGATATGCCTCTCTCATCCTATTGATTGCTCAATAATGGATAACAGTGTTATCCTATATGGTTTGTATGCTGTAAATTTGAGTAGACAGAAAATACTTGCCCAATATTTTATTTGATGCTTAATATAATTAGTGCATTTGATACTGAATTGTTTACAAATAAAATCACTAAGTCAGTTGAATTTTATCTGCCTGTACCATAAAAATAAGAGGCAACATAGAGCACATTTTAACAGGCACTACAAAGGTGCCAGCGAACCTGATATTGGTTTTTTAAGATAATGACTGATAAGCTGGAGGGCATTAATAGAAAGGTTCTACTAAAACACATGATGATAGATAAACAGATATTGTTAGTTCTTCACCTTTATTGTCCTGATCCTCCTTAAAAAGACTTCAGGTCCCCTTCTTTTAAGTTGATGCCCAAGTGCCAGTGAATGTGAAAAGTATTACATTAACTATAGATCAGTCATTCAAAAGAGGAGTGCATTAAGGATTTGGTGACCAAGAGAAAGCCATGTGGCACCTTAGCTACACATCACCAACAGTAGCAAACAAGATCAAAGTTGCTGGGCCTCTGTTTAGGTCATATGTGGTGGCAAAGTCACATGCGATGCTTGTATGACAATCATATGTTGAAACCATTGACAACCCTCTTACAGTAGGCTATGAGACCAAATGATTGTAATTATGTGCACGACCAAACTGTCAATGGAACAAATAATTGCATTGGGTGCTTCAACTATTTAGGATAGGATAGGTTGCATATTTTAGAAGCATGCTCCTTCAAGTGACCCCATTACTTTGTATGAAGCGTTTCCCTCGAGCACACACTTTAAGTTATATGTCAGGTCGTCTATGTACCTAGATAATAGATCTTTCCACTTGGTAAATTTGATTCTAAAAGAGTGGCTGATCACCATTTTTTGAGAGTTAACTTTTGCATTAATCTCATCTTTATATAAATTTGGAAATTTGGCTTGTAATGGATTTATGAATTTTTTGTAGGCTGACTTTGAATAAATGAATGAAGATTTAATGACGTCCATGAGACCATTAGTTTAAGGGACCATGAATCACAACCCTAAACTAACTCCATAGTCTTTTCCATATCCGATCTCCTGTTGTGAATCTTGACAATCAAATTAGTTGTCTGCTTGATCTTATCCTCCTCAAATAAACTGTACATGTTGCCAGCCTTTAGGATGACCCCGTACTGAGTCCGAATGTCATCATATGTTGTGCATTCGAAGAGAAAGTGCCATTCAGTCTCAATCACTCCTTTTTCACAGAACCTGCAAATCCTCTCCTCCCACTCCTCTTTGGGCCATTTCCATCTACCTGTCTTGCATTTGAGATGATGTGAGCCTGTCCTCAGCTGAGCCACCAACACTCTAGGTTTACCTTTAATATCTGCCCCTACGTAGGTCTTATCCCCATGTTCGCAGGAGGGGTTGAACACTTCTATATAATGTGTCTTTTTTTGACTCATATTGTTAGACCACATGGCAGTCTGAAATTTATCCATGACAAACTTCTTTATTTCCATATTGGTATTTAGACAATCTTGTAGCTTGATGTTCCACGTGCTCAACCACTTTATGTTTTGTTTCATCCAAGTCTTCTTCCTGCGAGCCAAACCTTCTTTCATCGCAATTTTGGGCCATCGTTTGTTATCCATGTTTTCCACATTTTAAATAACTTATTAACCGAGTTATCGCTGCTGCCTCCAATGGGAAAATGTCGGCTTCTACTAATAGAATTTCATAAAGCATTGAGGCTTTGACCTTGATATTGCTAGTGATTAAGTGCTTATGAATCCTCTCTAACTGTTTCCACCCACACTTTGTCATGCTGCCCCTCCCAAACCTCGCAGTTGTAAAGAACAACCGATGTGACCAACAAACCAAAAAGAGTTTTCTTAGTTTTCTAGTCCCAAAGCTCGACATTTCTGCATCTATTTTGAAGAAGATAGAGCGTTTTCCAACCTCCTTATATCCGTTTTGCTCTACAAGTCTCCCAGTTGAGCCTATAATGGAAGTCAATCCCCAAATATTTGTATTCTTTCACAATCTCTAACAGGCTGCCTTCGAAAAGAAAATTAGTATGTTTCTCCTTTCTTTTTAAAGAAAAATTCATGATTTTAGTCTTGGTAATGTTCACCTGCATCCCCACTTCTTGACAAAAGCATTCTAGAGTCTCTAAATGTTCGCTTAATCTCTGGGCCGTTTTTTATATTAAGATAAGATTGTCGATGTATAAAAGAAGCTTCACCACATACCCCGCCAAATGGACCCCCTCACCATCAATTCTGTCTAATCAAGCTTCAAGTTTATCAATATATAAACCAAACAAAGTGGGGGATAACAGACACCCTTGCTTCACACCAGTGTTACTACCAAAGCACTCAGACATACCATCTTTAGTTAAGATTTTGGCTCTGACTCTCATAAAGTCTATGTGCTGCTGCTCTATACACATCTGGAATGCCTAATTCTTCCATTATGTTCCATAGCTTTTCTCTAGGTACTATATCAAAGGCTTTCTTGAAGTCCACAAAACAACAATAAGCTTCTCCCCCCTGGTTGTCCCATATTTTCTCTATCAAATGCCTAAGAGTGACACAATGATCAATAGTAGAGTGTCTAGGTCTGAAACCCGCTTACCCTTTTGCTCTTTTTCCTTCCCCTTCTGCCCAACTACTGATTCTATGTTCTATCATGCTCCCAAAAAGTTTGCCGAAAATAGGGTTCACCATAATAGTGCGACAATTAGACGGATTATTAATGTCTCCACTCTTAAATAGAGGGATAACCACACTAGTAGTCCAGCCAACCAAAAAACCATCCTGAATGACCCTGTAAAAGACTCCTTTTATGTGAGGGGCAAGGACATCAACTCCCCACTTCAGAAATTCAGCTTGAAGCCTATTAATGTCACTTGCCTTACCATTTGCTAGCTTCTTTATTCCCCGTTTGATATCATCTACCGTCATGAAGAGCTCCAAAGAAGTGTTCACAATAGGAGGGGAGTTTTTCTCATGGATTCACTCATAAAGTGATTTTGCATATTCTAACCATTGAGCATCCGTAATACTATTTTTAGTTTGTTTTTTCCTCTGCTGCAATTCTTTCCAGAAGTCTTTGGGGTTGTGTTTGCTCAAAGATGTTAACTCCCTCAGTCTTACATTTACATATTCCTTTTTTTTAGTTTGGACCAGTTTTACATATTTCTTCTTAACTTCTATGCTCGTGTCTTTCCCTTTTATAGATCTCTTGACAGCCTTGCACTCTTCATCATACCACAGATTAGCCGAAAAAGTATTAGCTGCCCTCTTTCTAATGCGAGATCTTTTACATGTCTTTAACACCTTGTATATAATAGGAATCAACAATGCTGTGCACATGCTCGAAATCATTGTTGACCCTATCATTAGTCTTGTTGTTGTTGTCTATCTCTAGAAATTGCTGTTTAAGAGCAGCATTATGTCCCTATTTTCCTGATTTAAGAGTATTCTTCCATTGTTAACCGCTGCCCTATTCCTGTGGAGGTCATGTTCGTTATGTTGATTATTTGGAACCACATCCAACCTAATATATAGAGGCATGTGATCAGAGTTCATATCTATAGGAGCTTCTCCAATATCAAACTCTATCACTCTACCGTAAGATTTTGAGAACAAATCATGTAATTCACTGCACTTTGCCCATTGTAAGTTTTGCAAGTGATATCCCCCGATGTAGGCCAGCCGCTCATGCCATTGCAAATAACCATGCCAAAGAGACTACACAACCCCAATAATTCTGTCCTGATATGTGAAACACCCCCATCGCTGTCGTGAGGTTCTTTTCCAAGAATGATCACTGCTTTCTTCAAGCCATAGAGGGTTATTCTCTCCTTTTTTCACATTACTCAATTGCAACGATTGATTATTGGCAGTCCTAGCATTGAAGTCTCCAACAAGCATAATTTCTCTCGAATTGCTGAAAACAGAGATCTTTTTTTAACGAAGCAAACGCGTCTTCATTAAATAAGTTTTGCCTCTTGTAGAATTTAGAGTTTTTCGAAGCAACCAATCTGAAATTGTCTTATTACCATTATCTGCAACCACATGTATTGTTTGTTTGGATCTTCTTTTTCAAATTTTACAAATCCATACTTCTTGATAAAAATTGTGACTCCGTCGTGTCCTTTACCTGTTTCATTCTCTTTGTTCCAAACTGAAAATTTCTTGTACCCATCAAAATCTGAGACTATACACCCTTCATGCTCATGTGTTTCAACAAATATAATAATATCCTTCCCCTCTGCTATGAGCCCCAACCCAGGACCTCTTCTCCACGGATAACCCCTGCAGTTCCAGCTTACTACACTTAAGTGATCCTGTGGGGCCCCATTTCTGATTTCTTATTAGAGAAATGCTTGCTGGTTTGAGCTTTCCCATTTTTCAGCCAAACTCACATTCCCTTGTTTCTGGCTGCCTTTACTTTTTCCCACTCCTTCCTTTGTTTCTCTTGTTGAGCGAAAGTTAGATCTTCATCTAGATAAATCTGTGTTCCTCTAAGAAGCCCTCTATTCTTAAGGATAGTATTTTTATCCTCTAGATCTCTCAAGATAACTCTTACGTGCCTGTCCCTTCCTCCATCCAACTTTTTACCTATCCTATTTGCTTGAAAAATAGTGCCTATCCATTTCAGCCCATCTCTAAGGAAGTCCCTTGTTAGAATGTCAGTCCTTTCTCTTTCTCCGAAGTCTTTCAACCCTTTGATGATGATATTTGCAGCCTTGCCCCGTTTGTCATGTTCTTCTCTTATCCAAATTTTGATTTGTTGTTCAATGATGCCCTTTTGTTTATTTGCTGACCCGTTTACGACTTGTGACCATGATTTGGCCTCTTCTATCATTTCCTTTAATTGAGTTTTTTTAACTTCTATGTCTGCCAAGGCTGATTGAATTTCTTTCAGATGTGTGATGTCTACCTCATACAATGTTTCTTTCCCTATACTCCCCATTACCCTCAGAAGTGCCATTTCTTGTTTTAGTACCTCAAGCTCTCGCTGTCCCATATCCATTTTGGATTGCATGTTCAAGATTTGTTCTTTAAGACCTTTATTTTCTCATTCTATTTTGCTTGTGTATTCCATTGCTTCGTACACTTTGTTCTCCTCTTCCCAGTTCCTTGTTTCTAGAGTTTCTAGCCTTTTTAAAAAGTCCATAAGCTCTTCCACATATAACTTTGAAGACCACAAAAGTAGTGTTTTAGTTGGGCTGTAATAAATATTGTCGTCTTGTTTAGCTTCATTGTTGTCCTTTTTGTTTGCTGCACCAATTTCTACTTGATTCGTCTTCGATTCGGGGTTCCTGTTGATTTCAACATGTTTTTGTAGCCCTTTTTTATCATTACCATCCTGCGTTGTTTGCTTCCCATTAGACTGACAAGTTTTGTCAGAAATTTCATTGATCCTCGGTAAAATCATAGCAAAACATTTTTTATTCGTTTGCCTGACCTTTCACATCTGTCTATGTCTTAGGATACCTTTGTATTGTTTCACATTTACCAGTATTAATCTTTCACCTATATTACTTGCCTATTTGAGAAAATATGTTATAGTCGATTCCCAAATCCCTGTAATACTTTCAACTGTAGTTAAAAGCTGAGGTGCTAAGTGTCTCCCTGCTCTCTGGTTCCAACCCTCCTGATACATAAGGTTAATCATTGGTCCTCCGAGTTGGGTTTAGAGATTCCAATTGAACCCCACCCCATCTCCTGTTTTAGAGTGAAAAAATTTATTTCAAGTTGGCAAATGAGACCCCTTCATACTGGGTCCATGACAGATCATTGTGAGGTTACTATATGATTTATCAGGGCTTGGCCCCATAATGTATGGTGTTTTGTGTCAAAACTGATTGGTTTTAGTGTTACCCCAATAGCCTCAATTAAAAAAAACTAGTTTCCCAGTTATTCAAACTATAGTTTTCAGTTTTCCAATATTGCCTTCTTGAGTGCTCTGGAAAAGTGCGATGAATAACAGAAAAATAAAAAAAGGAGATAGAGGAAAAAACAATGTAGGCACACCTCTCCACTGATTGGGCCCGTTAGATGCCTCGGTTTTGTCGCGCAAGTTCTATATGTTCCCGACTGGTGTTGAGGAAACACTAGTTTCTATGCATCGAACGCTTCTCTGCCCCAATTTCTATGCACCAAAACGCTTCTCGCGCTCTGCTCTTTTGAAAGCTTTTACCATTGGTCCTTAAATTCTTGTTTTTTTTTAATAAATATTTTTAAAGTGAAAAGGAGTTCTCAACACTTTGTGTTGTAAAATTAATTTTATGGTAAAATTTAAAAGGAAAATTTATTAGTTGCATATAAAATGAAATCAGATGTTCATCTAACCATCATATAAATTTAAAAAAGGAATTCGAGAAGAAAAAGTTCCAAGAATATCAAATTTTGAAAATAGATTTTTAGGACAATTGTTTGAAATTCAAATAAATAAGAAAGGATAAATTTGTAATCTGTGTTTCTCATGGTATTTGCTTAAAATTCTACATGGAAGATGAAGATATGATGAGACTACTAGGAGAAAAAGAAGAATGGAGAAGAATTATAAAGCTAATTGTACTAATCTCAAATATTCTAATATCTAATGCTAAATGTGCTAATCTCAAAGATTCTAATATCTATTTTTTCCTTAAGTATTTATCTTACTTATCTTTCTTGTGCAGGGAGAGAGTAGGATTCTTGTGTAGGAGAGAGTGTAGTGTAATGCCCCGCCAAGGAACCCTCAGAACATAAGGTCAAATAAGCACTTAACATTTTTATTTTTATTTTTTTTAAATTTTTTTTTTTTTAAGGTAAAGGTTTGCATTAACCACATAAGTGCATTTAATATTCATAACCCAATAACCAAATTAACCAAACTTAAAGCAAAGCACAATCATTATAGAAACACTCACAAGCAGAAGACTCAACAACCTTCCAAGGGTTCCATGACACCCAAACACAAGCAAGAACATATGAACACGTTCAAGCCACCTTGTGGTAGTTCGGATTGAGTTCATGAACCTCACAGAATGAGACCGGACCAACGTCCATGGTTGCTAATTGAGGAGACAACTCATCCTCAAAGCAAAACAATGCTAAGTTCATTTTTAAATCCAAATTGAAAGGTGAGAGTAATAGCATAATACCAAAACAAAAAATGGGAAGTGAATACATGAAAAACATCCCGAAAGCACGGGGAAACCAATCATGGAATCAAATTTAGCTCAAACCCAAGGGAACAATTCTCTGCGACAAATGCGTCAGATCAGTCTGAGGACATTTGCGCAAAAGCAGGTTTAGACATTGTTCGTTTGAACAAAAGTGTAGAAGGAACATATGCACAATTATTTTGAATAGATGTGCAATAGAAAAAGGGCAAATGCGCAGGAACAAGAAAACACATGCGCAACTAAAAATAACAAATGCACAGTTTCCTGTACAAGTCTAAAACAAAGAAAATACAAGTATGTCGGCTCCAACACAACTAAAATGAGTACAACTCCACACCGAAGAGTACCCGAAGGCATGCGCTGAGGCCATACACACTCGATATCATGAGATAAGCTAAAATCAAATCAAACTAAGAATCTAGATCAAGTATAAACACGAAATACATAAATGACAAGTAGGGATAAAATAGAGCACATCATGCTCGAGAAATCCATCACTGAAAGTCATCCACCATATGTACACCGATCCCCAACAGTGGTATTGTGCAACACCAGCCTACCACGTTGAACCCTTAGGCCCACCCCATTGTGCTCGCGGAGATAGTAACCCGACTACAAACCAAGGTAAGCACTCACACCAAAAAGGGATACACTCATGCCAAACAGATGCATAAAATTAGTGGACAGTACAAAGTTCCGATGCAAGAACACAATACGAGTAGGTCAAGGTCAGTACTGAAGCTAGACAAGGTACAATGTCGAGATTCAAGAATGGAGTGTCATCACATGACTCGTATAGGCCTGTGTGGCTTCGAGCAATCCTTCTCTCATCAATGAAGCTCTACTATGCCGACACACGTATCTCAAATAGACGGTCGATGCTATGCTGGATCAACATCCGTAGATGGTTCACGGCTATCCCGACTCACATCTCTCCAACAGACGACTGATGGATAATACAGTGATCTTATTATTATTATATTTTTCCCCATTCATTTTAAGGTTATCACTTATTAAGATAAGTCAACCAAGGGTTACCCTAGGACCACTTTGTGTCCCAGCCCGCCTTGGTGAGCCACTTCATCCCACTACTCCACACCTACCGGTCAAACACAATGATGCATAAAAGACTCCAAAACCTCAATCAAAGAGGGAGGTAAAAGAAATATAGCACATGACTCTATTGGCCTCAACCAAGGGCACGGGTCCCAATGAAATCTCGTCATGGCACACAGAAAGAGCTTGCGATGTGGTCTCAAACACCAACATCACACATTCTAATGCGATCAAAATCAAACATGGAGAACAATTCCACAAAAAGGAAAGACAATCACAAGTGCTCACGACACACTCAACTGAGCACTTGGCCAGGAGTACAGATTCATTCACGAATCCAAAATCCACAATATTAAAACATAGAATGGTTGGAAACTTGGAGGACAACACACTCCAATGTTCGGATCAAATCGAACATACCAAACGACAAAACTGGGTGGCACGAAAAATGAGGCAACCCCAAAATTTACTAGAAATAAATTTTTTCAGAAAGCTACAAAATGAAAACCCACTTTCCCATAGGCACCCAACAACACATTAATCCAATAAAATTTTAGTTCTAAATTAACACGAAAAAACAGCCGGCATAACGGTACAAAACCCAAAATGCAAAACCCCAGTTACTTGTAGCGAGTCAACCAAGTAACATAAAACTACAAGATTGTGGGTGAGTACTAACTCTCAGCGCACAAAGCATTTACAAACAAAAAATAACTTAAACAACTGAGAAATGAATTAAATAACAGAGACCCTACCTCGCAGCTAGAAGATAAACCTAAAAAGAAGAGGAATAAAATCAATTCCAAGTTGAATCCTGAAGTAGCTCCACACAAATGAAAGTATTCGTGATACGATTCCAATGAGCTGCTAGCCACAAAAAACTGACAACCCAGTCAATCACAACGAGTAAAGACTGAATTTCTCCAAAAGAATTTGGAGCAAATTCCAAATTCTTCTCCAAACTCAAAAAAGTGAGTTCAAATAACTCTATTTTCAAATATAAATCACTTTTAAAAAGTGAATTTTAAAGTAGATTATTTAAATAATTAAAATAACCTATTGACCTTTTGCCCCAACATAATAAATCGATTCCATATAATTGGAATCCAACTACGACCAATCAACCGGTAAATAAAATGATATCAAATTTCCCCAAAGCATTAAAAATCAACATTTAATTAAATCATCTGCGACAACTGCGGGAACTTCTAAATGCACAGATAGCCACTGGTTTATCACAAATGCATAATGAATCCAGATTTACCAACATGTATCGGAGGGGATAATACTCATGGATACGTGGTCCATACAGGGATGACCTTGGCTCAACATAAAAGGTTGGTAATACTATCTCTAGTGCCACTGTCGGGGATATAGACATACTCAAATCTTGTAATTCAGGCAGAATGTGTCTGGTACCTGTTCATTGAAACACACAAACATCAAGTGTACTTGCTCACAATAAAATAGTCCAAGCACAACGTATAATAATCAAACAACAAAGGAGAATGATACCATTGTGTGAACCTCACAAAGGGGGTAACTACGATTTCGTCTCACTTTGTACAAACACACGAAACATAATACATATCAATTGCATGAGCAAATAGTGAACATTAATTCATTCAAATAACCATTGCATTAACATTTACACAATTAAATATAAGCATTAAATAATCAATCATGACCACATGAGCATATATCAAAGGAAGTAGATACATAAATATCCAACATCATATAAGGCATAGTAATACTGAGAATTCAAACATAATCATCAATATAATAATCCATTGTTTCTTGAAGCAAAATACACCATATATCACATCAAGCATCATCATGTAGATATGATCCAAATATTACTAACAATATAATCTAACATTAAAATTAGCAATGATACATGTAACTGAAATAAAGTATGGTAATCAGCTACATCACATAGTGCAACCACTAGATCAAATCACACGGATAATCATGGTACAATCTAATAATTCCCAATCTGGATAATATCTCAACAAGATAAGTGATCATAATTATGTAACCACTGACACATACCTCAGTGAAACCATCAAATCACATCATAAGCCAAATATGCCAGATACCAATCATAACCATAGCAATAATCTTGGATTGAGCACAAGAATAAACTAAACTTGGTGTATCTCACAATGCCAACATAATACCATCACAAATGAATAATCATTGAAACACAACGAATCCTAAAAACTCAGAATAAAAGTCTCAAAAGGTTTAGCATCACAAATCAGTTATACAACCAACACAAGGGTATAAACAAGTTGTTGATGCAATAACATAGATAAGATCACCCCGAAGGTACAACCTCTCACAGGTGCAATATGATAATGAAATACAAACATATAAAACCATTAAAGAAAGCATTTGATTGCTTTTAAAGGATTATGTGAGATTGAATATGAAGAATATTTGAACTAGGATGATTGAAAAAGATTTTGTTAATGAAATTTAGAGCACTTTAGATCTTAGTGTATCTAAATTTTTTGTAAGATTCAGAACCTTCATAAATATTGAATCATGGATCCAAAAAAATATAATTTAATCACAACAATGTGATTTATGGTTATCATCTTCCCTTATTTAATTTTAGGATCTCTACTACTATTTTTATCCTTAGTGCTATTAGACTCTTTGGTTGGTCCTCATTTAAAAGTTCTTGTTGTTTGATGAGCTTTATTGTTTGAATCTTTATTAGTTATGTAGAAAATTTTGAGCACTTTTTAAAACTCTTATTTACTATTTAACCATTTTAAAAAATATATGTGACATATAATAAACCTTCGCGAAGACATTATTAATGAGGACACGCCTAACTAAATGTTGATAATTAATTAATAACTTGCAAAGGTTAAACATAAATATACAATTTATAATAGTTATGAGAGTTAAGTGACAAGCCTTAAAATTTTATTAAACATTATCTATAAGTTAATCTCAATACTAAATGCTCTCCCTTGAGATTGACTTAGGGAGTCACACATTTTATTAAAGAAACACACCCTTTTTGTGTGTTCATATAGTCTTGTCTTTTGTTGATGTTCATGCCAGGCTAGTATATCTTACTAAGGCAATGTAATTTATAATTAGTAGCTCATTATTTGTGATAGTTGGGGAAGTTAGTCATATGCCCACCATGTCATGAAGTTTGCACATCATTGTCACATGTTAGAATCACACTAGATGAATGAGATACATCTATCACATTAGATATGGTAGTTATTAACCACTTGTTACACTATTATTAGCTTCACCTTTGTTCTATATAACCAAGAGTTTTGATGTACTTTGTTGTAAAGGTTGTAATTTTTATTTAAGTTACATGGTAAGAAAAGGGGTTTTGAAGGGCCTTCAATTTTTTAAACAATATCACTGTAATGTCTCAAAATTGATAGTTTATGATTTTTAACAAATTCATAATGAAATATATAACCCTCACCTTTTTGATGACTACCATTCTAATGCAGGAAATCTGAGAGCATTTGATGTTGAAGACACTGATTTATTGGCAAAAAGTTACATAATACTACAATTTATGTGATTCCAGAAATAATATGTTGATAGCATAGCCGTACTAACTCAAATTCAAACTAATCTGATGGTGAAACCAATGGTTACAATTTTGAATGATAAGTGATATCTTCCGTATTCAAATCCAAATATTATGACCAATTGTTGATCAATAATACAAAAGTAGACATTTTGTGAAAGAAATAAAAGGTCAATTGGAAAACACAATAAATATTTGATTTAAACGAGTAGTTGTAGAGACTATGTAAATTAATTATTGCCAACCTATGAATGATATAAGTGGATGCTATCAAAATTGAAAAAAAATGAAGATTTATGAGTTGCAATTGGAATGTCACAATGACACAATGGGGAGTATTGGAATAACCCTTTATAGAATACTCTCAAACCCCACACCTTCTTGTGTATTTGTTATTTCAATAATGCTTGATAACAACATCAATATTATTTATGTAAATTAATATGCATGATTTCAAGATTTCCATAATAATTACAAAAATTAATTATTGAGACAAATGCAAACAATTGATCAATAATTCAAAATTTGATATCGTAACTATTGAATATCAACAAAGCTAATATAACACAACAACAAATTATTAAAAAAAATAAAAAATAAAAATAGTATAAATGACATATTACTATGTAAACAACAAATTATTCTTAAAAAATCTAAAAATTAGAATAATATAAGTCAAATATTACTTGAATTCATTTTTTTTAAGATTTTAAAACATGATATGACAACCTCATAGGTTTATGTAGCCTTTCAAAATATCCCCAAATAAGCTTTGCTCTTTTTCAAGACAAATACATAGAAGGAATGAAACCCACTTAATAGATAATTTCTCCAAATATATTTTTGTAATGCTATGAATGGAGGCAAAAAATAGTCTTATGCAATAGGAATAACTATAATATGGTCCTAGCCTCCTTGGAAAGATATAAGACCTCAAATGAAGTCTTTCCTTCCCAAAAGAAACAAGTTTATTGGCTCTCTTTTTTTAACTTCTTAATCATGAAATAAGTGTGGATAACTTAACAAAGATAATAAAACTCAATCTTATTTAATAATGAGTAGCTAGTACTTAAAAAACAAGGATATAACTAAGTTAGGTATGACAAATAGAAATAATAAATTTTCTATATAAAAATATGATAACATGAACAATAAATCATTAAATATTGAAAAACATATATAGATGCATGTGTGCACGCACACACACGCACGTGCACACAAACAGAGAGAGAGAGAGAGAGAGAGAGAGAGAGAGAGAGAGAGAGAGAGAGAGCANACAAAAAGAGAGAGAGAGAGAGAGAGAGAGAGAGAGAGAGAGAGAGAGAGAGAGAGCATATAATTTTTCATCCCACTAAAAATTAGCATTAATTGAATATGTTTTATAATTATAGTACAATCTAATAATAATTGAAATTTAAAAACTTCAAACCAACTTAAATATAGGAATACCTCACTCTTTGATGTAAATTTTAAAAATTTCCATAAGTTCTAAGATGGTCTTTCTCACATATACAATTCCTTGATAGAATCACCTTATTGGACAAAAAAATTTCATCTTACAAATCCAATTCAAAAATATAGAGGGTTTTGTTTCCAAATCCAATCTGAAAACCTAGACGGTTTTCATCTTTTGATTTTGTTTTGATTACTGGTAAAAAAAAGTTTTGAAGGGACCCGAAACGCTTTACATCATGGAATTACAAAGATAAGAAGTATTATCAACAAAAAAAAGAAGCAACATCAACAAACAACCCATAGGGGGGCAACACAGACAACCAAAAAAAGGAAAGCAGAAAAAACTAGCAAAAAAGATAGAGACTAGTCGAAACACCAGCTCAGGTACCAGCACTCATTACTCCAACATTCCCCTCCAGGGTCTCATCCATCTTGGCCTCGATATCATCCATCCTCCCAATATATGTGCTTAAGCTCTTCCACATTTTTCTGAACTGTGGGGAATTTTTTCTTGCTGCTAGCCCAGGTTCTGAAACTCGACCCGCCACTGATCTCTAGGTCATCATCCCTTTGTTCTACTCCCTCTCCTAGACCACTCTCCAACAAATTAACCAAGGTTTTGAGATTAGTGGACGAGGATTTCATGCTATCTTTGCTATGGTGGAGAATGCCCATAATAGTGCCCTTCATCTTATCCATTATGTTCTTCATTGCTTCCAGGTCATTGTTCAGATTCGGGGTGGAATTACCCTCTTTGCTACCTTTTTCCATCTACTCCTAGAGAATGGTAGTCGTAGCCTCCAACTTCTTGCATTTCAGATTAAGTCTTTTATCTCTTGGAATCACCACTTATTAAATCTTAAGGAGTACAAAGCCTCAACTTTAGCAGTCTGAAGGGCCCCAATAGTAATCTCCTCCTTGTCATCAAAATCCTAAAAAACCAACCTAATAGAGGATTCTCTGACCCTATTTTCACTACAAAAGAAGAAAGGAACTAGCAAAAGAAATAAATGATGATCAGTATGTTGAAACAAAAATTGAAGATCTCTTTCCTACAAGTAGTTCAAATGAAGTAGATGAAGCAAACAATGCAATCAAAGAACTCCTAGAAAAGAATGGATTA
>MU228154.1:6655933-6681731 GCA_018584345.1 Thuja plicata | reverse complement strand
GTGTTTTTGTCACTAATGCCAAAGGGGGAGATTGTTGGAATTATGATATATTTGTCATCAGTGAAAACACTTAGTGAAAACACTTATTCGATTCTGAATGCTTACCGAGCTCATCACTCAGTCCACATCCTATACCGAGCATTCACCAGTTAAACAGTTCATACCGAGCAGAACAGTGGTCACCGAGTATATGAACAGTTCAGCGGTTAACGCGAAGAGAAACATGTACCGAGCATACGATAGTCACCGAGCTTCACCATAACTACCGAGCCATTAGTTGAAGCCAACCGAGAAGTCAGTTATCACCGAGTCACCAGTGGTTACCGAGTGACAACTGACTTCTCGGTTGGCTTCAACTGATGGCTCGGTAGTTATGGTGAAGCTCGGTGACTACCGTCTGCTCGGTACATGTTGCTCTTCTCGTTAACCGCTGAACTGTTCATATGCTCGGTGACCACTGTTCTACTCGGTATGAACTGTTTAACCGGTGAATGCTCGGTATAGGCTGTGGAATGAGTGATGAGCTCGGTAAGCATTCATAATCGAATAAGTGTTTTCACTAAGTGTTTTCACTGATGACAAATATATCATAATTCCAACAATATCATCATTTTCCTCATTTGTATTCTCCTGCATATCCTGAGACACAGGAACATCATGCCTCATACTAGGAAAAAAATCATCCTGGGTAGGCACCTCCTTAGCTCTATAGCTTTCCTTCTTATCAGAAGTTTACATCTCCGAATAATGGAGTGCTTTTTCTACCAGGTCATCTAAATTTTGAGAGTTTTGGACAATAAAGTTTTCAAAATTAAAATTGTCCCCAGACATACTTTTCGTGTTTTTGGCAGTATCATCCCTTTCCTTTTTTTCCCTGCTCTCTTCTTCATTGTTCTTCTTCACAATCTTTTCATCCACCTCCTTGGTGATATTTTCAGCAGGAACAATGTTCTCATTCTCAGGCTCAACTTCCTTCTCATAAATATCATGGTCTTTCTCTTCATCCTCTCCCAGTTCCTGAGTATCACCATTATCCTCAGAGTCCTCTGTATCCTCCTCCTCCCTGTTAGGGCTAGGAAAATTTTGGTTCTCAAGAACTTCCATTTCCTCAGAGTTATCAGTATCATTATCCTCATCATAGCTACTCTCAGTAGCTTCCTTCTTTGCAGACTTAGGTTTCTTCAAGCCACTATCAGGATTCAGGGGTATCCTCAGCCTTACGCTTACCCTTCCCCTTATTCAATGTTTTTACAACAGGCTCCGGGATGGTATCCCTAATGTGCTCATAAATGAGTAGGATCAAACCCTCGTGCCGAATGGCCTTCTTAGTTTTCTTTTTGTGCTCATGAAGGATTTTAACCGGAGAACTATGTAAATAATAAGGAATATTGATCAGGTCCTTATACCTGAAGTGGTTGAGAAGCATAAAATGATGGGACTGCACCCACGTGAAATGCCTATTGAGGGTGATATAATCCATTATAACCAACAAAATGTTATGCCAAACTTCTTTGATTATGGAAACCTCTATGAACCCATTAGCTCTAGCTTTAGAGAAATCCTCCTTCTCCTTCTCCGACCTAGGAAATTTCTTCACAGCCATGTCAGAAATCTTCCCGTTTCTATAGAATTTTAAACCCTTATTAGGGATTCCAGTAACTTGAGCTATAAGTTTGATAGAGAGGTTAATGGTTTTCCCATCCATCATGATAGTGTCCTTTCTCCATCCCTCAGAAAACCTCTCGGTAACAGCCTTGTCAAAGCCATGGAATTTTTCCAAAAAAAGACTAACACCACCCTTTTACAATTTACGCCAAACCATGGCCATGTCTTCCCCTTTATGCTTAAGTCAATCTGCAGGCTCCTCCATTTTTAGATTCACTCCCATATTGGTAGACTTCAAACACAAATCGCTCTGCCCTATCTCAGACTTATGCTTACAATGGTTGTCATTCTCAGCCAGATCAACACAAATGGAAATTGTGACCCAGAAAGTGTGGGAGGAGAAAATATAATTATTACCAAATTTTGCGCCCTACTCTTTCCAATAAATTTATGCAGCCTCTGTAGAATTCACACATATGGGCTTTAATAATTTAGAGCATACCCTCTTTATGAATGATCTTTTCATATTTAACCTTTGATTTTGTTTCATCATTCACATTTACGTAATCCTCCCAAGTGGCGACGTCATCAGATCTCACACCAAAATTTGCCAAGCTGTTGGCCGCGCCATTTCTTTCTCTGTACACATGGGAAATGTAAGATCTGTTAAAGGTATTAATAATTTCCTTATCTTTCATAATAATATTGCCAATATTCTAGGATGGGTTAGAATCTCCCTTAAGACACTTTATTATGTTCATAAAGTCTCCTAACAAAATATTATGAAAATTTAGATTTTTAGCTAATTAAATCCCATTAAGGGCTCCCATTGCCTCAACAACGTGGTTGGTCTATTTTCCCAATAGGGCCGCATTAGCCACGATGAAGTTTCCTTTGCTATCTATGATAATGCTACCACACCCAGTAGGGCCAGGGTTTCCTTTAGAAGCTCCATAAAAGTTAATTTTAATCCATCCTTCCAGCGGAGATCTCCAAACATTGTTCTCCCTTTTGCAGTTCTTTGTCTTGGTTTCATTTATATTTGAGAAATTGATATGCTGAGTATACCTCTTATTTAGGTTTTCAAAGGTACCCCTTAAGATTTTTTCTAGCACAATGGTAGGGTTAGTATGCTTGTCTCTAAATATTCTGTTGTTCCTCTCTTTATAGAGATTCCAAGCCATGTGGGGAGCCACCAGATTCCAAGCTTCATTAATGATATCATTAGAACTAGGACACTGCCATTGCTGGCAGAAATCCTAGATAGAAGAGGGAAAAATCTAGCAAATATTCCATTTTTGCAGTTATAAGGACCAAATCTATTGAAAAAAATAACAATGCAAGAAAAGATGGTTAGCAGTTTCCTCACGAGCACAACATAAGAAACACCTGTTAGGGATAAAGAATCCCCACTTGATGAGATTGTCCATAGTTAAGATTTATTTTGGATAAAAATCCAATTAAAAATCTCAATCTTGGGAGTTAGAGCTTTGTTCCAAGCATTAACCCAGAAAGGTTTGGTAGCAGGAGGGTCAAATTGCAAAAGGCTAGTAGAAGCCACATAAAAACACCCATTGGAAGTGAGTCCCCAAATCATAGTATCCTCATTAGTATCACAAATGCATTGGGCAAGGAGAGATTTGCTGATCCCAGTCAACGTAGGGCTTATACCAACAAGATTCACCCAAATGTTGTTAATCCAGTAATCTTCCACTTTACACCCATACCTATTTTTGCACCAGTTCATAGAGTTGTAAACTTAGGATTGGTCCCTAGGGGCTCATCCATCAACCATGAGTCATCTCAAAAATTAATCTTTCGGCCATTTTCTAGCTTCCATTTCTTCCCCTTGCGAACAATATTTATAGCATTATTTAAGCTCCTCCAAAAGGCAAAGCTATCCACTCTCTCCATGCTAGACAAAAAAATGTCAATAGAAGGGAAGTCATAGATATATTTGTGTTTACATATGGTATTCCACTCCTTTGGTTCCCCCTAAAGCCTCCAAATATGTTTTCCTATCAGAGCATTGTTGATAACCTTGATTGGTTTTTATCCTAGTCCCCCCAAATTCTTGGGTTTGCAGACCTTCTCGCAGGCAATCAATGGGATACAATTTTTTTCTTTAGCTCCAGACCAGAGGAATCTTTTTTGAATGCTTTCAATCTTTCCAGATTACTTCACAGGTATCTTAAAAAGGCTAAGGGCATAAATAACTATGCTTTGGAAGGTAGATTTAATTAAGGTCACCTTACTATCTTGAGATAAAATAGTTCCTTTCCACCCAACAAGTCTTTTGTTAAACTTATCAATCACCAAGTTCCAGAAGGAGTTAGCAATATTCAACCTGAGAGGTAGGCCTAACTAGGATGAGGGAAAGAAACTGATTTTACACTCCATGATGAGTGCAATTCTATTCTGTCTAACCTGAGGGGTATTGATGAATAATAAGGAACTTTTATTCCAATTGGTCAATTGTCCAGTGGCCCTAATATAGACATTAAGGGAACATTTCATTACTTTAGCTTCTTGGACTGTATAAGTTCCCATAGTAATGGTATCATGCGCAAAATAGGCATGAGAGAAAGTGAGTGAATTGGAGGAAGGATGTAACCCTTGAATGAATCTCTTGTTGACCAAAAGCTTCAAATATTTCCCCAGACATTCAGCCAAAATAGTAAAAAGAATGGGGGAAATCAAATCTCTCTGTCTCAGGCCTCTAGAATTTTTGAAGAAATTGGAGGCAGAACCATTAATAATCACAGAAAAAGATGCAGTAGAGATTAGCTGGGATATAATTTGAATAACCTGAGCATTGAAGCCAAATTTACTTAACATAAAACTCAAAAAATTCCAGTCCACACGGTCATAGGCCTTGGAAAAATCAAGTTTGAGGAGAAACCCCTGTTAACCAGCATCATCCAATGAGTGAATGTTTTCATGGACCATGATGACATAATCAAGAATTAGCCTACTAGGAATGAAACCATTATGTTGAGGGGAAATGAGCATCGGGAGGATAGCCAGCCGCCTAGAAGTCAAATTTTTTGAGATGGTTTTTTAGACTGAGTTGCAACGGCTAATAGGTCTGAACTAGTCAAAGGAATCAACTCCAACTTTAGGGATCAACACTAAGAAAGTGCCATTGATTTCTTTAAGAAGGCTCCTACTCCCAAATAATTCCTTCACAACATTATAAACATCCTTCTCCATAATATGCCAATAATTTTGGAAGAAAAACATAAGAAAGCCATCCAGGCCCGACGCTTTATCTCCATCAAAAGAGAAGACAACCTCCCTAATATCCTTGCCAGAAGGAATAGTCTACAAAATTTTGTTCTGATCATTAGTAACTATGTTAGGGATAGCTTCTAACAAAATATTCTGATTGATATTGTTCAGATTATTTTCCATAGACAACAAAGAGGAAAAGTAATCAACAACTTCCTTTTTAATATCATCTTCCTTGCTGACATGTTTATCGCATTTAGATATTTTGGCTATTTTTTTAGTTGCTCTATCTTTGGGGTTAGTTAAATGAAAGAAATTAGTGTTTTTGTCCCCTTATTTGAGCCATAGCACCCTGGATCTTTGGCGCCAGTAGGTTTCTTCTTTTGATGTAATATCATGAAAGTTAATAAGAGCTTTCTACTCTTCCTCTCTAAGAGCCTCAAAAAAACCATAACGCTGGATAAAGTCCTAGATGATTTTGTCACTGAGAGGGCTTATGTCCTTTGGCTAAAAGATGAATATCAAATGGGCAATCTTAAAGAAATGAAAATTTTCTAGAAAACAAAAGATTTAAAACTTAATTTTCTTTTTAAAACACACCTTACTTCATAGATTAAGGAAGATAAAATCTAGAGAAAAACATTCAAAACAAATGTTCAACAAAAAACCAGATTTACATGGAAAACCCAATAAGGGGAAAACCATGGTGAGAAATCTTGCAAATCAAACAAGATTACATTAGGTTTTATGAATTACAACTCAAAAGAAGATGCAATTCCCTAAAACATACTTTTATGGCTACAACCAAAGGAAGTTCCCTTCTCCCTACAAGTAACAATACTTGCAGAAGGAGGCTACAACTTTAGAATAACATGAAAATATTTCCACTACAGCACATCCACACCATCAACTTTCTTTAGTTTACTGCCTCTATCACAATTCTAATCTTATTCGAATGTAGAATACTTTAGCTTAATACTTATGGTATGGATTAAAAAATTATTTGCATACAACTAAACAACACACTCTTGTAGAACTAATTTGATATTTTATTTATATCCTCCACAAGCACCAACAACCTTCTCCAAATCAGCTAAGATGAAACATGTAGACATGAAATGTGCATCGACCAAAGAGGTCGGCCCCAAAAATTTGTATAGTGGAAGGGGATTAAATATTGACCGAGGCAAGAGAGAGGGATAGAAATCACTCTGGCACACATCTCTATATGGGTGCAACCATTGAATCATTGTCATAAATATCCTAGGTCGACCGAAAACACACTTAGCCTTTCATCCAAATATTCTAGTCAGTGAATAGTACCAAAAAGACCAAGAACCATTATGCATAGCACATAAGAACACTATATGACATTAAAAATCATTCCAATACTATTCTTTCACATTTCCACACTCAATTAAACTCAAACAACAAAAATGTACTAAAAACCCTAGTGTCACTTACAAACCGGTCAATACAACCTTGAGATATAGCAATTATGTTCATACTTGCCAGTACGCTTGAGCACCTAAATTTTGAGAAGTAATATAGATCTATAATATGATCAAGGCCCCCAAATTGCAAGAACAAATATTGAAGTGTGGAGAAGTGTAGAGAATTCTTTAGATCCATCCTAATGGGTAGTAACAATAAATTTACTTTGCAATCCCTTAAATTTTTTTTCTTAGTTTGTGTAACATAAAATGTGAAACAAAGAGACTGCACATCCTCATCTATTTGAATTTCAAACTATGAAACCATAACTTAAAAAATAGATAAATGTGGTACAATTCCCTAAGCCAGAGATGCCAAAATTGCCACTACATACTTGAGTTGTTTCATTGCAACAATCTATCAACCAAAGCATATTTGACATCCCACCATAAAATTCAAAACATCACATTTGATTAGCCCATTCAACATCCAACCATGAAAGTCAAATCAACACATATTGTCTTCCAACCATGAACTTAAAAACATCACATTTGATCAACACATTTGACATCCAACTATGAAAATCAAATCAATACGTTTTGACATCCAACAATGAACATCAGATCAATGCATTTTGACATCCAACGATGAACATTCAAGCACACAAATATAGGTTGATATTGTAGATGACCAAAATTATCCCTTTATAAATTTATTAATTCATATGAACCAATTCCCCTTATAAACCTTATAATCAATTAAATTAAATTAAATTAATTATTATTTATCCCAATAATATAATTAATTTTCAATAATTAATGGGCAGAAGTCTACAACACAACGGTAAGCTACAAGCCTCTTAATTGGGAGGGCTTAGGTTTGAATCTATTCAACTTATAAATAATAATAAAAAATTGAAAATACTCTCAGGCTTTGGCCGATTACCTATCAATTTTTTTTCAATAATTAATTATATTATTTCCCCTTTAGACAACAATCAATTAATTTAAATTAGTTGAACATATTCCATCCCATTATTCTAAATCAATTAAATCCAATTAATTAAACTAACCTATAGCCTAACCCCTCATTTTCCCTCTCAAAACATACCTAGTAATTAATCCTAGATTAATTATCCTAATACCTTAATTCCTAACCTCAGTAGCCTTTTCCCACAATTTAAAATTCACTCACACATGTGAGAACATTGTTTGAATTTTAAATTGTCGAAACCTATTTTCCCTACATGTATATCCACCTTGCACAAGTGTAGCCACCCTACCTTTCCACTTGTCCCCACCTAAGTTCATTCATTCATTTTCAATGAATCTTCCATTTGTTCCGATCTATCACCATCCTTTCTTTCCCTATGTTGCTCACACACGTGTGAGAAAAGCCTCACCTCTTGCATGGTCAACCTCCTTGACACTTGACATCCACCTCATCCATCTCATGCAATCCAATCCCTCCATTTAAAATTTATCCTAACCGTGCATTTAACTCCAAATTTCTATAAATTGGATAATTCCTTCTATGCATTTCATCCATATTGTCATAGTCTTATCATGCTAGTTTGTGCTTAGAATTCACTTCATAGTTATCATTTTCATTTTCCAATCATATTGCTATCATAGAGTTTCATTAGTTTGCATTCTCATAGTTTATCTCATCTCCATCTTAGTATTCATCTTAGAATAAATTGGCATCTTGATCTCATTCATCTTAGAATTCATTTAGATATCATCCATTTATCCTTAGATATCATTTACATATCCATTGTTGTGTTAAGGAGAACATTCCACATTCCAATCTAAAAGAGAAAATCAAATGGAAAAGGGTGCCTCCATTTTGTATCAATCAAATGTGTGAGGTAGTATGTTTGTGTTTTGCATTGATTTGCATTACTAATCAACATATTTTACCCATACACATTGTGGCACACCTAGTGCGACCCACATCCCTTTTGTTTAACAAAATTTTTGAGTGTTTTTGAAAGTTGCAGCTAAAGGTCTCAAAATGTCATCTTCACTCTTCAATATCTCCAACACAAATCAATATATCTTCCTATGGACTCAACACATTTTGTTTTTTAGGAAAAATGTTTTTTAATAGGTTTATCTAACATTTTGTTTCAGGGTTTACTATTTAAAAGTTCTATCCTGTGATTTTGGTAGCTTTAGCATTCAGATCTTTGACAGGTTGTATTTTTATAGGCTAACCCTTGCTATAGGCTCTAATATCTTTCTTGCAAGTTCATATCAGTGTCTTCGTTATTCCTTCACTGCCTGCGCTCTTCAACATCTACACAACCAATCAAAATCTTTGTAGGTAAAGTTTGAGGTTTTGCTTCTAAACTCGCCTTTGCATTTCTATTTCATTTAATAACTAAAAGCACCAAAAAATCAAAATATTACTAAAATACCAAAAAACATAGTTAGTTGTTAATTTTTTTTGAGTTTTATTTTTAGTTTTTAGCTTGCACAGTTTTCTATTTTCCCTATCATTCAGCGTGTCCACTGATCAATGTCTTCATCTGTCATTCAACATCTCTGCCACAATTATTTGTTTTCAGATTTTAGATTTTTCCTAACCACTAGCGCATTGGTGCAACTATACTCATATGTCCAAGACAAGAAAACAAACTATTGACTAGTGGTTTTGCAGATGGATCTTGCTTTTTTCCCCTTATCTTCATTAGCATAGTAGCACTTAGCATAAATAGAGGACTAATTAACTAAGTATCTTGTGTGTCTTAAGGGTCTTGCAAGTGGAGCATTCCTTGCAAGATTCTTATTTTGTGTTAAGATTAGGTAGACCCTTTTTTGTTGATGAAAAGATACATCAAGAGTATTCTCTCCCCTTGCCTTCCAATGGACCTTGGGTGAAAGATAAAACACACATATATTTTCCTCTAGAGAAGATCCTGCCTTGGTGGGAAAAGAGGTACTCACCCCAAGGGAACTACCTCATGTGGTAACAAGCTAAATCCAATCTTAATTCATGTCTCTATACAAAATAATGATAATACAAAAGCCAAGTCGTCTGGTATTAGTGCTTACCATATAGTGTAATTATGAAAAGGAACATACCTTTGGGTATATGAGACACCTGTAGTAAGAGTGGTTGAAGAATTAACTAGCTTGCTGGATGATCGTAAAGTGTCAGTTAGCTGAATTATTACTAAACACCTTGGGTTAGAAGCCCACCCTTGTAAGCCTTGGTGTATTGGTTTTAGTACAAAGGGATTGTTTCATCCCTTGAAGTTACCTACCATTTTTGTTTCCTTAGAGTTGAGGTGGAAATTCTCGACTTAGTATAGGCTATTTATATCCTTCCGAGAAGAGGGTATTTTCCACTTGAACATGGGTACCTTATCTCACCAAAATCCTTGTAAATCTGAAATTATATCAACTTTCCTTATTCTCCACAAGGGAATAATTCCTTCATTAAGTGGAACAAGTATACGAGGATTGTGAAATATCAGGTTTGGAATGCAAGTTCCATGCATGTGGGCCTACATCATGTCGCATTGTAATCCAAATTGACCATAGGTATGAGTTAGCAAGTGCTTGTTCATTGTTTGAGACCCATGTAAACTTGGATTTGAGGAACATTTTTGAAAACAATAAGGGTCAAGTGGCTCTTTCCCATTGATATATTTAATGATTTTTATTCTTTTGTGTGGTGTGTTTTCTTTCCACAAAAAAATATCCTAAGACCAGTCAACAACCAACGTAACCTTCAATTTTTGTCCAAAATCTTAGACCCCCAAATCAATATCTCTGCCTATTTTCAGACATCTATGCTTTTTGGAGCCTACACCTAAGAATTGGTGGTTTTGCCTCTTTGGATTGAGTCAAATTAGTAGATCATTTAGGAACTAATTATACATCAACATCTGCACTTTTTAGTGCTTGCGTCTACCAAACAATGGCTACACTTATAAAACTATACCAACTAAGACCTTTGGTTAGTGACCTTTTCCACCACACATTAACCTATTTACCTCACTTATCCAATTCATCCTTTTGACCTTCGCCCATTATCACTCCACCAATAACTTGTTAGGAATTACAGTCCACAAGACAACTGAGAGGGGGGGGGGGGGTGAATCAGTTGTGCAATAGATTATTAAACTTTAAACTTTATGAACCACAACATCAAAAGTAAATAACACAGTAATTTCCAATGCCATAGCACAATGTTTGTTGTCGAGGAAACCCTATTAAAGGTAAAACCCCGGTGGGAATTAACACCCACAAAACAATGTACTGAGAGTATAGTATCCCTGTTAAAAGATATTAGCCCTGTTAGGAGCTTGTTATTACATTACAGTACACAGTCCTTGTTAGGAGACAAACCTTATTAGGAGTCAATGAAAGTAGTAGGCTCACTTCCCAAAGAAGGTTAAAGCCACCCTCAAGGATTCACAATTTGCATCAAGTGTATACAACAAATACACAATCCAGTGAACTATCTGATAGCAACTGTCTTTGCTTGGTCAGTTCCAATGAAGTACCAACTCTACTCTCTATCCAGTAGTCAAGCTTCATAGCTTCATAGCTTCATATCTTCACAAATCTCTTCTCTTTTCTTTCTTTTCCACACTTTTCAAAAATGAAAAGATCACTCATATTTACCCTCTTACAATAACCCATTAGGTTGGCTAGTTAAGCTTTCCTAATACACAATTAACTAGGTCAGCCAATTAAGGCTTCCCATCATACAAATAATTACATAAGCCCTTGCTAAGATACACATGGTACCTATAACAAGTATACAATATTTACAATTCATTACAAATACTTCCAAATCCGCAATCCATGCTCAGAATTAATTTTCACATGTTACAAGTCTGAAGTCGGCCAAGAAATAAGTCTTCTCCAGAACACACACCACAGCTGACATCATCAGTACCCAAATAGAAATCAAACTCAACCCATTTCACCATCATATGTCGGCTCTCCATCAGTATGCTCACAAGTTTTGAAACATCTTCCTCAGCAAGATATGCCTAAAACACAGAGACCTTCTCTATCTAGAATCATAGTCACAGTCCAGAAAAATAGTCTTTACTAAAATAGTTGTAACATCCATGATATGAAACATAAAGTCAAGTGGCCTTAGATGTAAGGTAAAAAATCAGTCTTCTGCTTAAATCCAACTTCGCTCATTCTGGTTCATCCGTACAGTGTCTGTACACGCCTTTTAGTCAAGTAACTAGTCAATCTTCTTTCACAAAAATATATGTTGACATCAGTGAAAAAACATGAGTATCAACAACATGATTAGCACCAAAAAATGATATCATCCAACAATCTCCCCCTTTGGCATTGATGGAAACATATGGAAAAATCCATATGTATCAAACCAAAAGTACTCTCTCTCTCTCTCTCTTTACAATCTTCTCAATATCCTCAACAAATCTCCCCAAAACAGTAGGGATTTTCACATAGATTCCTTCCCCCTTTGGAAACAATGGCAAAGGGTGCCATAAATCATCTGTAGTCTTCGGTAAGGTGTAGATTTGTCAAATCTTCATGTCCAATCAGGTGCAAAATCACCCAAATGTGCTCCATAGTGTTCTCCTGCGACCACTCCCCCTAAGGAATAGATCCATACATCAAGTCCAAAGAATAATATAGCTCTGAGATCCACTGGACTGATGCATATCTACATCATTTAATTACCACTGGGAGGGGTCATCACCCCAAGCATGCCTTTGAGGTATTCAAAAGCATCTTTTGGCAAAGGTTTAGTAAATATATCTACTATCTGTTCCTTTGTTCTTATGTACTCTAGTTTAATCTCCTTAGCAGCTACCTTCTCCCTCAAGAAATGATACTTGATAGAAATATGTTTAGTCTTTGAGTGCATTATAGGATTCTTCGACATGTTAACTATACTTATATTATTACAATGAATAACCACTGGCTCCTTGAAAATTATTCCAATATCTTCCAGCATTTGTTTCATCCAAACAACTTGTGTGCAATTTATTGCAACAACTACATATTCTGATTCAACAGTAGATTGAGCAATACAGTTCTGCTTCTTTCTTAACTAGGAAACCAATCTCTTCCCAAGAAAAAATACACCACCACTTGTGCTCTTTCTGTCATCCACATTACCTTCCCAATATGCATCAATAAAAGCCTGCAAAGTAAAATCATCAGATTTTTCATACCACAATCCATATTCCATAGTTCCTTTCAAATATCTAAAGATTCTTTTCACAACAAAAAAATGTGTTTCTTTAGGATCTGCTTGATATCTAGCCACAATTCCAACTGCATTGGTAATATCTGGTCTGGTGTGTGTTAGATATTGTACACCTCCAATCATTGATCTATACTTAGTCTGAACAACAATCTGAGTCTCATCATCACTATTCAGTTTGTTTCCTGTCACCACAGGTGTTCCAATAGGTTTACAATCTTCCATTCCAAACTTTTTCAACATTTCCTTAAGATACTTAGTCTGAGATATAAAAATGCCATTCTTTCTCTGATTAATTTGCAAACCAAGAAAATATTTCATCTCACCAATCATAGACATTTCAAACTCATTCTCCATTTCTTTAGCAAATTTCTTACTCATTTTGTCATTACCTCCAAAAATGATATCATCAACAAAACTTCTATAATCAAGATTCCATCTTCATCAGTTCTTAAATAAAAATTACTGTCTGCATTACCTTTTCTGAAACCAAGACAAAGTAGATATTTGTCCAGTCTTGCATACCATGCCCTTGGTGCTTGTTTCAGTCCATAAAGTGCCTTCTTTAATCTACAAACTATGTTTTCATCATCTGTAAAAGGAAAACCATCAGGTTTCTCAATGTATACCTCTTCCTCTAGATCACCATTCATGAATGCTGACTTCACATCCATTTGATACACTTTAAAGTCTTTATGTGCAGCATAAGCAAGAAATAGTCTCACAACTTCCAATCTAGCAACAAGAGCAAATGTCTCCTCATAGTCTATACCTTCTTGTTGTGAGTAGCCTTTACAAACCAATCTAGCCTTGTTTCTCACCACTATACCTTTCTCATTCATCTTGTTTCCAAAAGCCCATTTAGTGCCAATCATATTTTTGTTCTTAGGTCTTGGAACCAATTCCCAAGTATTGTTCTTCTTAATCTACTCAATTTCTTCTTCCATAGCTTTAGTCCAGGATTCATCTCTACATGCTTCATTAGTAGTCTTTGGTTCAACTTGAGAAATCAAACAAATCTCTTCTCTAGCCTTAGATCTAGTCATTATACCTTTACCTCGATCACCAATAATATGATCTTTAGGATGGTTCTTCTTAACATACCTTGGTGTCTTCTGTGGCTCAATATCTTCAATCTGTTCATCTTCGCCTTGATTTTCAGTCATCAGAGGTTCATTCTTAATCATCAAAGGTACTTCAGGTTCTATAGTAACTTCTTTTATTTCTATAATCTGATCACAGTCATACATTCTTTCCTAAATTTGGAACTTTTCATCTCTCTTCACATTGGCGCTTTCAATCAACTTTCTTAATCTCAGATTAAAACATTTGTATGCTTTGCTTTTAGTAGAATAACCAAGAAAGATTCCTTCATCACTTCTAGCATCAAATTTTCCAATCTCATCATCTCTTTTGATATAAAATTTACTTACAAATATTCTAAAGTATTTCACAGTAGGTGTATGATCAGACCATAATTCAGAAGGAGTCTTACTTGTACCTTCTCTGATTTGAATTCTATTCAATGTGTACACAACAATCCCAACTGTTTCTCTCCAGTGAACATGTGATACATTTCCTTCCAACAACATATTCCTTGCAACATCTAATATAGTTCTATTTCTTTGCTCTGCTATCCCATTATGTTGTGGAGTTCTAGTGGCTGAAGTCTGTTTGTGTATTCCATTCTCTTCATAGTATGTATTGAATAGTTCTGAAGTAAACTCTCCTCCTCTGTCTGATCTCAAATATTTCATCTTTAAACCAGATTCATTCTCAAATTTTTCCTTGAATATCTTGAATTTGTCAAATGCCTCAGATTTCTCTCTCAGATATGTAACCCACATCTTTCTAGAAAAGTCATCAACAGAAAGTATAAAATACCTTTCACCATAGTATGATCTTGTTCTTGTAGGACCACACAGATCTATATGCACTAGATCCAACTTTCCTTTTTCAGAATAGGCCTTGCTCTTGAAAGTGCTTCGAGTTTGTTTCACCATGACACATTCTCTACACATAGTGTTAGATGGCTTCACAATTCTAGGTAGATCTTTTACTGCTTTTGTCATACTTGCCTTCACAATGTTATAAAAATTAACATGACAAAATCTTCTGTACCATAACCAACTGTCATCAACTCTAGTAATAAAGCAAGTAGCTTCAGTTGTGTTAAGTTCAAATACATTACCTCTAGATTTATAACTAGATGCTATCGAGTCTCCTGTCTTACTCTTGATAGAACATTTCCCATTAATGAAATTCAGCTGATAACCCTTGTCCACTAGCTGTCCAACACTCAACAAGTTATGTTTAAGTCCATCAACAAGTAATACATTGTTAGTGTTAGTCTTTCCATCCAAATAAATAGATCCAACTCCAATAATAAGTTTAGGAGTATTGTCACCAAATCTGAAAACACCACCATCATGTTTCTTCAAACTCACAAACTTATTCCTATCTCCAGTCATATGGTGTGAACATCCATTGTCTATAACCCATTCAAATTTATTTTCAACTCAGGATACTAGGGATTTTTCCTCATGCATAGGTGCATCATCTTTAATAGAAATGAATCCAATCTCATCAAAGTTATCATCCTTATCATCAGATATTCCCTCACTAGCATAATAACATTCCTTATCTTTTGAGAACTTAGACTTGAAAAACTTAGGTTTGTGCTTTGGGATTCTTGTAGGACATCTAGATGCAAAATGACCAATCTTATTACATGAAAAAAATTTCAAAGGTAATTTTCCTTCAAATTTACCATTACCTCTCTTTTCTCTTCTAGCAATCAGTGCAACAACTTCATCTATCTTTCTTTCTTCTTCCTGTATCTATTCCCATTCATCAGCATAAGCTCCAAGTTCTTCTCTTAGATCACTACTGCTTGCATTTATAGATAAGGTCTTCTTGTTCTTGTGCACAATTTCCTTGAATGCTGACTCTACCCTAGGTAAAGCGTCTCCCAATTCTGCTGCCTCGAATGTAGTAAGCTTTCCAATCAACATCTCTTTGGTGAAGTTCGGTGTCAGAGGTATGATCTCCTCTATAGCCTGTACTTTGGTTCTATATGCATGGGTCAAAGATCTGAGAATATTTGCAATTACTTCTTCCTCACTATAAGTACCTCCAGAGTTCCTAATACCAGTAACTAACTCAGTAATTCTCCATGCATATGCTCTAACATTCTCATCTTCTCTCATCTTTAGTGATTCCATCTTTGTTTTCTAGTTCTGCAACTTTGCTTGTTTTGTAAATTTGTCTCCAACATACAATGCTTCCAGTCTTGTCCAGATGTCATGTGCAAAGTCCAAGTCCTTCACTTCAATGAATTCTCCTTCAGATAGGGCGTTGATCAGAGATTCACTTGCAACCATATTGTAGGAAAATAGTTTCTTTTCATCTTCAATAGCCTTGTCCAGCTCATCTTCAGTCGCTATTTCTATATTCTTCTTTGTGATCATCCAATACTCAATTCCCAAACATAGAAAATGTATTCTCATCTTGTTCTGCCAACTGTCAAAGTTTTCAGGATCAAACTTTGGACTATCCTTCCTGTAGTAAGTCATCTTCAGGATCACGTCAAGCTATTAAAATTTCTCTCTGAGGACCAGTAGCTCTGATACCAATTGTTAGGAATAACCGTCCACAAGACAACTAAGAGGGGGGGGTGAATCAGTTGTGCAATAGATTATTAAACTTTAAACTTTATGAACCACAACATCAAAAGTAAATAACATAGTAATTGCCAACACCATAACACAATTTTTGTTGTCGAGGAAACCCTATTAAAGGTAAAACCCAGGTGGGAATTAACACCCACAAAATAATGTACTGAGAGTATAGTATCCCTATTAAAAGATATTATCCCTGTTAGGAGCTTGTTATTACATTACAGTACATAGTCCCTGTTAGGAGATAGACCTTGTTAGGAGTCAATGAA
Organism: Thuja plicata; assembly: GCA_018584345.1. NCBI lineage: Eukaryota > Viridiplantae > Streptophyta > Pinopsida > Cupressales > Cupressaceae > Thuja > Thuja plicata. The sequence goes on along the minus strand of MU228154.1, from coordinate 6,665,293 downwards.
AGTAGTAGGCTCACTGCCCAAAGAAGGTTAAATCCACCCTCAAGGATTCACAATTCGCATCAAGTGTATACAACAAATACACAATCTAGTGAACTGTCTAATAGCAACCGTCTTTGCTTGGTCAGTTCCAATGAAGTACCAACTCTGCTCTCTATCCAGCAGTCAAGCTTCACAACTTCACAAATCTCTGCTCTTTTCTTTCTTTGCCACACGTTTCACAAATGAAAAGATCACTCATAATTACCCTCTTACAATAACCCATTAGGTTGGCCAATTAAGCTTTCCTAATACACAATTAATTAGGTCAGCCAATTAAGGCTTCCCATCATACAAATAATTACATAAGCCCTTGCTAAGATACACACGGTACCTATAACAAGTATAAAATATTTACAATTCATTACAAATACTTCCAGATCTGCAATCCATGCTCAGAATTAATTTCCACACGTTACAAGTTTGAAGTCGGCCAGGAAATAAGTCTTCTCCAGAACATATGCCACAACTAACATCATCAGTACCCAAAAAAAAATTGAACTCAACCCATTTCACCATCATATGTCAGCTCTCCATCAATAAGCTCGCAAGTTCTAAAACATCTTCCTCTCAAGATATGCCCGAAACACAGAGACCTTCTCTGTCCAGAATCACAGTCACAGTCTAGAAAAATAGTCTTTACTAAAACAGCTATAACATTCATGATATGAAACATAAAGTCAAGCGGCCTTAGATGTAAGGTCAAAACTCAGTCTTCTGCTTAAATCCAACTTCGCTCATTTTGGTTCATCCGTACAGTGTCCGTACACGCCTTTCAATCAAGTAACTAATTTGTCTTCTTTCACAGAAATATATGTTGACATCAGTGACAAAACATGAGTATCAAAAACATGATTAGTACCAAAAACTGATATCATCCAACATAACCTTTTACCATTACCCTAATAATCTTTTTCCAAACCCACATCATCCACACTGATCCTAATCAAACATCAAGTGCCTGTTCAAATCTCTAACTTTGGACTTACGAGCATAATCATCATTATCCAACCAACATCCAAACATTAATCTAAGTTGTCAATCCACATCATCCAAATTCTCAATCAAGTGATCAAAATATAATAAAATTATCCAACCCCAATCCCATCTAATCATTTAATCAACCAATCAACCAATCAACCTAATCAACAACCAATCCAATCATTAAGTCCAATCCTTGTCAACTAATCCAATCCTATCAAATAAATGAATCCATGTTGTTAATATTTTAAAATTTGGAACTAAGATCCTTTATCCTAATTTTTATCTCTACCTAAGTATGGTGCTTAAGAACTTAGACCATCTCAAGTAGTGTATTTCATTATCCCTTAATATTTGGATTTTATTAGCTTAGGGATTGACCTTCTCTAAGTTTGTAATTTTCAAATAATCCCCATCCAATTTTGATTGAGAACTTAGCCTATCTCATGTAAGAAAAGATATCATTCCCAATCAAAATCATTTACATACATCAAAGGATATAGTTTTTGCTAAAATATTTTGACCTCAAAATCCAAAACCCCAAAATCAATCAACCAAATTAATTCCCAATCCAAAATCAAATGAAACATCCCAATCCAAACCAAATGCCAAACATTTATAAATCAAATTATCCAAGTCCAAAGTCTAATCTTGATCAAAAGTACATTTTTTTTGCTCCAAGTCCAAAGATCACAAAGATCCCTTGTGCACACGTTGAAGCATCCCTCATCTATGATCATCCTCTTATCAAAACAAGTATTCATCCAACCTTCACCCCTTTAGAATTCATGAAATCATCCATTTTCATCATCTACCCACTAATTTCACAATTGTATCATCGTAACCCATTCACAAGACAAACACATGATGGCTTCCCATTTGAATGTCCACACTACTAATGATGAAAATTAGAACCCCTTTGTGGGCATGCATGTAGAGGAAATCACAAAAATCCCCAAGGATGAATAAATGGTAGAACAAGAAGATATGTTTCCTCACTTGGATGCCTTCCTAAAAGACCATTATAATATGGAAATGTTGGATAAAGCCATTAGGGTCAATAAATAAGAAGTCTTCATGAATATTGTTAAGGATAGTTTTACCCTTCTGCAAGACTTTGACATCTCCAAGATCACCAATAATATCAAAAAATATCAAAATACCACCACCACATAATCAAAAGGAAAAAACACACCGTCTTTGGCTGGACCATCCACTTTACAACCATCCAAATCTTCATAGTCTTTCCAACTTTCACAATAAATGATTAAACAAATCCTTATAACCAATTTTACCTCACATGCTAGCATGCATACTACTACAAATGTAGGTCAAAATTATTTCATGCCCATTTCTACATCCCACAACACCATGTAATTTTTCACATGACCCAGGCTCAACATCATGAATACTTCCACCATTAGTACTTCTTGTGTGTAAGAAAATACACCTTCATGAAATTAAGCTTGAGAACAACAATTCTATGGAAAGATAAAACATGTTAATCTAAGAATTGAATCTAAGAATCTATATCATCTCATGGTTCTCTATCCAAGATTTGTTAAGAGAGCTCTCAGGCTTAATCTCTCTCAGGGACAATCCTAGAATGAGATATGTATGAAAAATTAATGCTCAAATCTAGCTAGAATGCTCACAATGCTAAAAAATGCTCCAAGATTATGTTAGAAAACAACAAATGCTCCTAAACATGATATACTAAAATGCTATGCAAATGCTGAAATTCTCTCAAAAGCTCTCAAATGCTCCTCATATGCTCTCAATGTGCCTATAATAAGGATGCTTTTTATCTTAAAATTTTTGGATCCCTAACACAAAGGAAATGGCTTGTATTTATAGCTTTTTTCCAAGGGTAGGGGGTAGAGTGAGTTAATCATGATCAAAGTTTGGTTAAGTCAAAATCTTTGAGGTGTTTTCAAATGGAGGGAAATTTGGTTGGTTGTCTCAAAGATATTAGGAATTAAATAACTCCATCATTTAATTAAATTAGCCATGGAAGGGTGATTGGGTTGGATTTGATCTTTTTGATTTGAACTATACAATTGAAAAAGCAATTGCATAATTTGATTAATCCCTTTAGGCTTAGAATTTAATTATTTGATCTTTTAATTTGATTTGAATTTTGTCCATTTGATTTGTATTGAGATGAGATTTTAAGGCATTTGGCTGAGATTTATAGTTTGGAATGCTTGAGATACACCTGGTAATTTTTAGGTGTCTACAAATGCCCCTCTTTGAATTGATGTACGAAGCGTATTAATTCAAAGAAAGCTTGATCGTCCTGATCATTGATTCGATACTGATGAGTTGCTATGAAAACCTGATATGAAAACTCCGATATGAAACTTTGATATGAAATTCTGATATGAAACCCTGATATGATGCTCTGTTATGAAACTATGATATGAAACCCTGATATGATGCTCTGATATGAAAATCTGATATGAAACCCTGATATGAAACTCCGATTGATAAAGTTTGAAATTTTAATGCCCCAAATTTGATACAAGATATGATGCAGAAATCCCAGTTAGATGATATGATGATGCCCCCTCGGAAATGAAATCATATTGATCATAGGTAAAAGTTGTTGATGAACAATGCTGATAGGATAGATCTAAGATGATTGCATTTTCGATAAACAATGATGTGTAAAGCTGTCAGAAAAATGCCCCAGTGTGCAGAATATGCAGATTAGGTTTGGCTGGGTCAAAAATCTCATAAAATAGGTTAAAATAGCTTAAATAGGTTGAAAAACCTAAATTTACTATTCATTTTCACTTTTTACTATTGAGAATTTGCTTTGAGTTACTGACAATTGACAGCGATGGTGGTCCCCATTCGAGACCATAGGTTCGAGCGAGCGCATAGATTTTAGAGACCTCCTGACTATGGGCCTCTGGTGAGTGGTTTGAACTCTCTTAGTGCATTCATTGCTTTTGAAATAGCATTGAATACATCTTTTTATTTCTTTCTAGGAAAAGTTTAGAAAAAAGCCGCGTAGGATAGGTAAAATGCCGCGTAGGGCAGAGAAAAGCCGCATCCATGCTGTGAAAAGCCGCGTATGCACAATTCTTAGCTGCATATGAGCTAGGTCAGAATTGTCACCCAAAAAAATGTAATGAGCTGCCTAAAAACACCATGTTTTAAAGGCCGCGTATGAGAGTTTAAAAGCTGCTTAGGCCTATAAAAGGCTGCCTAATTGGTTAAGCACCGCCTTTGAGTTGTAAAGAGCCATTTTTAAAGTTTTAAAAGCCAAAAGCCGCGTACTAAGTTAAGTGCCGTCTACCATAAAATTGGAAATGTGATATAGGAAATAGATGAACTTAGGTTGATTGACCGTCCAGATGACCCAATTAGATTCCAAGCTAGAAAATGTTCATCCAGAATGTCACGTAGTGTTTAGGATATTAGAAAAGTCATAATGATGAATGTTTGATAGGTCAATCAGATATGATTAAAAATGATTACGAATTGTCCTTGTGTCTCGTGATATAGAGGTTAGGAGCAATAAGTTGATACGCTCAAGTTAGAGAAAAGATAGATTTAATGTTTTGTGATTGACTTAGAATGGTTCACCAAGAGAAAAACTAACATGATGCACTTTGTTTCAAAATGTAGGAGCATTACCGCAAGTTGCGGGTACGAGGTGTAGCGTTATGGATTTTTGATTTGGTAGATGAGCTTACACCTCCCGAGTGGCATACTATTGAGACATGCAGATTGAGTTTCCTATTAGATCTCCCTCAGTTTCAGTTGAACCAAGGTTTGTTGATAGCTATGGCAGAGCAATGGAACTCTAACCATAATACCTTTCATTTACCTCTAGGCGAGATGGCTATTACGCCAGAGGATGTATATAGATTATTGAGGATCCTGACTCATGGAGAGCAGGTGTATTATGATTCAGTATATGATAGTAGTGTATGCAGATGGGTGTTTGGAGATAACACCATTGCAGATGATTGCATTACTTGGGCGCAGTTTGCCTCATTTCCCACTCTACCTGCATTATTAGGAGTTGTGATAGGGGGATTACTTCTACCAGATAGGAGAGGTCATGGTTTTGCAGTCAGATGGGGATAGATTTTAGAGGACCTAATTGCACATCCACAGAGATTAGATTGGGGTTCTTGTGTTTTGGCCCAGTTGTATCATGATCTTCATGAGATTGTGTATCAGCGCAGTGCAACTATTTCTGCAGGTGCAATTTTGTTACAGTTATGGACTTGGGAGCATCTGCCTATTACGAGGCCAGTCTCAGCTCAAGTATGGGGTCATGTTTACCCTTATGCTTTTCTATATGATGGCATGGTTGTCCAACATCTTCTGGGAAAGGTCAATTTTTGGAGACGTACCATCGATGATATTGATCAGGTGGTATGGAGGCCATATCGGCAGTGTGAGAGGTGGCGGGAGGATGACGATGAGTTACCCTATATGTTCTCACCTCGATGGATGATAGGCCGATCACTATTGGTGATTAAGAGATTTTGCAGTGGAAGAGTACTCTGTCAGTTCAGTCGGATGTAGGATATGCCGCAGGGTATGGCACTCTATGCCAGAGTACAGGCTGAGAGATCAATGTAAGGAGCATAGGTTGACTATTAGTCATCTTGTTTACAGATAGATCAGCTCAGATACAGTGTTTGGGTCATGATGCCACAGGTGGCAGATGCAGGGTTATCGACTAAGTATCATGAGTGGTTTATTCGACATCGATTCATGCAATTTACTGATCCAGCAGAGCCCATTCCTGATGTTGATGAGCTGTCAGATGATGATGGTGATGATGGGGATGATGGAGATGATGGCAGTAGACCACGTTGCCATAGAGTGTAGAGGATACCTAGGGCACCTCGGGTACAAAGAGCAGTTGGACCTCAGATGAGAGGCAGAAATGTGAGAGGCCGAGGTGGCAGATTTAGGCAGCCTAGGAAGAGGCGAGTAGGAGTACAGGTACCTTAGGGCCAGGCTCCTTTGAGAGTGGATGAAAATTGGGCTGGAAATAGGCATAGACATGTCCAGGTGGTTAGATAGGTTTTGGTCTAGGGACATATACCACAGGTGGACCCACATGTCAGTACAACACAAGTGATACCACAAGTACCTTTAGCACCTCAGGCACCACAGGCTCCTCCAGCATCACAGGCACCTCCAGTGCCTCTTATTTCTAGTGTTATAGTGCAGGATGTGAGGGGGTTACAAGCAGGGATGACTGCAGTGACAACCAGATTGGATCAGGTTATGACCATGCTGCAGTAGTTTCTGGCTACTCTGGCTCAGTTACCGACTAGTGCGAGCACGATTCAGGCACCTCTTGGTGCATAGGATAGAGTAGGTGATAGAGATCCTGATGGTGTAGGGGGGTCAAGCATAGGTTTAGTCGAAGATGGATTAGGTACCCCTATTGGGTCATGAGACAGATTTGGACCCAGGATATACAACATTGTATCATATGTATTTTTTTTTTGATCAAGACTTTGATGTATGGACCATTGTATTGATGTACCTTTGATGTACTGATTTATGTTATAGACATTGATGATGGACATTTATCCATGATGATCTTTGATTCCTCCTTTGATGATGTTATGAGATTTCCCTTTATGCATATCTACATGTTTCTATGATGCATTGAATTTCCATTGTGCTATGGATGAAAATGTCTTAGAGTAGGACATAGATAAATGGATGCAAATGATGTTAATGCAATTTATCTCTATATGTTTTTCTAATTTAACCATGTATGGAGTATGCAATGCAATGAAAGCAATACTTAGTGCTATGGTAAATGAAATGCAACTATCTTTTTTGTTTTTGGATGTATGCAATTTTAACTTATGATATGCAGCTCTAAATGATGAAATGGATAAATGAATAATGATTAATGTTTCTTTTTTTTCTTGTTTTTCTCTTGACATGAATATATAATGAATAATGACTAATGATGATGAATGCAAAGGAAAATCTCATGTTGAATGACTTGAAACCATTGATGAAGTGTTGTCAACTTTTATCCCCCCCTTTGAACTTGGACAATTGCTAGAAAGACAAGTCATTTGAGAACTAAGCTTTGGAGAACACATTTAAGCTAAAAACCAACATGCAATTAATCTAACATGAATGAAATTAATCAAACATGCAAAATGCACTTAATCTAACATGCAAATGCAATGCAACTAATTGTCCTTGAGGTTTGTGAAAGAAATGCAAATTGAGATATATTTTCATCATAGAGCGTTGTGGAACTAGGAGTTGATACAATCCTTACTGGTGCCACTGTGACCATAAGAATATGAATATGACTTTCCCTCATGTGGTAACTCCTTCTACGAAACCAAATACAACCCTCACTAGTTGAATGACCAACTATGGGAGTATGAATACCAGTTTGATCGGATTCAATGTTGCAAGTGGATGTTGGTATTAAGATATGGAAAATCTAAATAACTAAGGTATTCTTTTGCATAAACAAAGAAAGGTTAACCCTCCATCCTAGATGAATGTCCTCTATGGTTCTTTGATGACCATGTCCTTAGACTAATTCACACAAGTTAAATAATTTCTGATGACATTATTTTGCCATTAGTATACTCAGTGAAAAACATTGACAGAGATCACCGACAGACTAAAGCATTGCCGCCAGACTACAAGATTCACCAGTAGATTACAAGAATTACTGGTAGACAACAAGCATACCCGACAGAATACAAAGGTCACAAGAAAAATGCTAAGCATAAAACTAACAAGCATCACCGGAAACCACAAGCATCACCAATGACCACAAGCATCACCGGCGACCACAAGCAGTACCGGTGACACAATTTGCAAAACTAACCCAAAAGAAACAGAAAAGGCATACCCGATGACAAGTTCAAGAAAGGAACACTGACGACCAAGAAAATCAACCATTAGAACCGACAAATAGATAAAGAACCCACAAATTGTGGATTTGGATTTTACACGACGGATAAAGCAATGTATTTCTATTTATAGAGTTTTATTTTGTTTTAAATCATAATTTGATGGTCATGCAAACTTAATGTAAATGCTTTAAATCATCCTAACGGATCAAAAACATATCTAACTAAAGATCAAGGTCAAGTTGTAAACCTTGGATCTAGATTTAACTTGTGATGCATGAATCAAAAATTGAATCTAAACTAGTATAAATAGATCTTCATACTCAATTGTGAGTACATGAATTCTTTACAAATGATAGCCACGAAGAGCATTTAAAGAGTAGAAGGCAGAATTCATGCAAAAGATCAGAAATAGAGTACATTAGTTTCCATAACACACAGAGGCTACCAACAAGTAGATAAAGGTATTATTCAATCATGGAAGGATGATTACTAATATGTATGAAGCATTATAGGATCTATTATCAACAATTGAAGATTGCATATATCATCAGATCAAAGACTTATGTAGTTGCATTCTAACAAGTGCATCACATCTAAAATCCTTTTGTAGAAGGTGGACTTAACCGTTCTTTCCAAATCTCTTAACAGAGTGCACACTTAACAGTGTTGCTAAAGCTTCAAATGAAGTAGATCTTAACAGGTCTCCACTGTAATACTCCTAACAGGGTAGGTCATCAGAAGTGACCAATTGTAAGCTTAACCGACCCCTTCTTATCTCCAGATAGTGAAGTTTTGTGGGTAACAATCCCCACCGTAGTTTTTACTTCCTTAACAGGAGTTTTCTGCGATATCATATCTTGTGTCATGTGTTATCTATTTTCATGAATGTTTTTGTTGTGGTTACATACTAAAAAGAATGTATGATATGATTACATATACATAAAGAAAGATGAACAGTTAGATAAGATAAATTACAAACTGATGACTAAGGGTTAATGGGCTAACCAAGAAAAGTTTGAGGTACTGATTCACCCCTCCCCTCTCAGCACATCATCTCAATATAGTTCCAACAATTGGTATCAGAGCTGAATCTCTCTCTTGAAAAGCTTAAAGACTTGAGAGAAAAGATCAGAGCAATGGACAAGTTCAGACTGGACATGACTATTGAGAATGATCAGTTACAAATGCAAATAAACTATGAGCAGTATAAGGAGGCAAAGATAAAGCTGAGAAACTTCTTGATGAAAGACATATTATGGCAACCAGGCTGAATGAGAAAGACTACAAAGAAATGGAAATACAAGAGTACTTTGAAACAACAGAATCATTATTGAGCAAAGCTTCAAACACATCAGTTGAAGAAATTACAAGTATGCAAGAGATCAATCTACATCTGACAGATCAGATCAAGATGCTGCAAATTGGTCAAGAGACTCAAATGGTAAAAATGATTGAT
>MU228154.1:6643658-6655268 GCA_018584345.1 Thuja plicata | reverse complement strand
TGGGTAAATTGCATAGCATGTGGAAGGTTTGGTCATATTGCTGCCAACTGTATGAGAAAGTGGACCAGAAGGTCAAGAGGATGGACCAATCCAGGCATGGCATGTTTGCATTGTCATAAAGTTGGACATGTGATAAAATATTGCAAAGACCAACTGATAGACACAAATACACATCCCAATGAAAATACCATTGATGACATCAAAAGAATGAGAAGCAAGATGTGGGTAAAAGACACAAACACTGAAGGTGCTGGTACAAGAAATGAAAATGATGACACCCCATCCACTAGATCTGGTGACATCACTACATATAACTAGATTGCACAAGTAAGTATGGAATTGCATTATCACAAGTTTTACTATGCATCGGTTCCATTACACATAGTTCATATTGTAATATAGGCATGAATAAAGATGCAATATATTATTACTTGTTAATCTATTGAAAAGCAACCATCGATTATTGGACACAATCTGCATCGGTGAACACACACAAAAAATATATGCAATACTTACCGGAATGTATCGGTCATTACGCAAGCTGAGTGTAACCCAACGAGTATCAGTGTACACTGAATCTACAAAAGTTGTTGTCACAACATCACCGACAATCATCGATGAATTCTCAGAAACTGCTAAGCTACCCTGACGATTTTCACAGACACTAGAGATGTCATAAATTTCTTCACCGAAAAAAGTAGTCTTCATAAATTGACGAGTCGATAAGCATTAATGACAACTTAGGGCACCAAAAAGAATAAAAGCCCGACAGGCAAGCTCATTTTTGCACCCGCAATTTTTGAGCAGAGCAAAGCAATTTTAGTGCAGTTTGAGAAGTGACCCAGCAGAGGGAATTCACTGAGCATTCAGATTCAAAGGAGATCATAGACATTCAATAAGTTAATCCACTCACCAATAGCACTGTTTTGATTTACGAAAATCCCTAAATATCAAATACGATGGCATCAACGTCTAGGGTAGATAAAATCAAGGTTGACAAGAAGAAACCTTTCAAACTTGTTAGTAGAGGGGCATGTGCTAAACCCAAATATAAGTTACATCCTGAGATAGCCTCTCAACCAGACAATTCTGGAGCATTCTCTGGAATCCTAGCTAGGGTTTTATTGGTCAAGGATGTTAGGTCCTATATTCACTATAAGATCTCAGAGATAGGAGATCTAGACCTTGATAACACCCATGCAGAACTTTGTGATGAAGGTGGAAAGCTCAAAGAAGAGCATAAACACTTGGAAGTGAAAGGACTCACAAATGTACTTCATTTTCCTAGGGTTTTCAAAACAGAGTGGATCAAAATTGTTCTAAGAAGAATCTACGACAACTCTCTATGGCTGAACAAACCAAAGGCTATAACAAAGGATGTTATACACACCGTGACTGGTTATCCAACAAAACCTTAGGCTCAAAAACATCCATCTCTTGCAGAAGTGGAAGGTTAACTGGTGCAAAATCAGACAAGAGGGAACTGAAAGTAAATACTATTACTGATGCAAAGCTGAAGTTTGGAGCATGCGTAGTTGGATATAAGATATTCCAAGCTAGCAGAATGAACAATAGTTGTAGCACTGTAATGAGCACAACTTATAATATCATCAAACAGGGGAAGAAGATGGATCTGGCAGAGATCCTATTGCATCAATTTGAGGAGAACATGTGCATAATAAGGTCTTTAAGGACAAACTCATGAAAGTTTGGTTAACTCATAATGTGTATATTCTTTTACTTGGAAGAGTACTTTCCATCAATAGGAAAAGTAGCATGGGTCACAAGTAGACCAATCACCATGCAAATAAGTGAATTTATTGAATCACTTGGTACAGATTTTGACAATGTAATGCATGAGTATTTTAAGACAATTAAGGAAATGCTACAAGCTAGGAACATAATTCTGGAGAGTGTGATAGAGGAATACAGAGAAGAAATTTGTTTCATGGTGGATACAGACTTCACCTACATACAAGCTGTAGTTCCTAGGAAATCATGGCTTGAAAAGATAGATTATGAAATCAAAACTGGATTAGCAATAGAATGCATTCAAGCATTGTTAAATGAACCCATTGACAACAAACAATTGAGATTTTTTACCTATGAGGAAGCCAAACTAAAGATTAAATCAAATCTTGTTGTCAAGAAGGCTGTAAAGCAGTCTAAAAGAATGGTCAAGAATCTAAAAAAGAACTTGAACATATCTTCTGATGGAGAAGAATAAGAAGAGGGTAAGGAGGAACAACAAAGTAAGGAGGAAAACACTGAGGAACAACTTCCCATCGGTAATACAACAGAGACAAATGAATTAGAAGAAGAGAAATCTGATTCACCACCTCCTCCTCCACCTAAAAAGGATAGAACCAGAAGCCAAACAACACAAGATGCTATTCCCTCTCCCATGGTAAAAGGGAAGGTGTACAAGAGGAAACCTGCACCTCAAAAGGCTAAACAACCAGCTAGGGCACCTGCAAAGAGGAGAAAATATGTTCAGATAGATGAAGAATTAGAAGATTTAGCAATGGATGAACCTGACACTGTCAGACTAGCAAAGGAAAAAGCAAAGGTTACATCTCCATCTGATGACATTGATAGCATATGTAAGTACATTTTTGAAGATGCATCTATTGGACACCCAAAAATTAGGAAATGGTTATGATGGGATACAGTAGATCAAAATAAGATTGAAGATGCACTTATTGCTAAGATGTGAAAACATTATTATGTCCCACTACACTTCACAAGACAAGATGTTCCACAAGAACTTTTGGATAAGATATCCTCTAGATTTAGTTTTGCACTCCATGAGGAGAAGAGGATAAGAGAAAGAGTACTAGTCTCTCTTATGCCTCCTAATTTGACAAAAGAGGAAATCAATGAATTCATGAAGAAATATACAAAGAAATTCTCACCAAAATTGAGAGCTTACAAATTTCTTCAAGGAAAGCTTATAGAGCTAGAAGAAGACACTCACAAAATATGGAGTGGAATACTAAAACCTGATGAGGAAAGAAGTCCTGAAAAGGAAACTATCAACACAATAGGTAACTCAATAGTTGAGTTGGAGAGTGAAGAAATACATATCATAGGCCACAAACAAACATATATTATAGATGAATATTGGTCAAAGGATGGCAAAGATGATCAAGTACCCGAAAGCCCCATCCACATTAACTTGGAGGATGAAGAAGTTACCAAAGAGGAACTTGCAATAAAGGGTAACTTAGTTGTTGATATGAATGATGATTCATGGTTAGACAACATTTTAAACACCATTACAGGAAAAGACCCGGAACAACTATCCAAAAAGATGAAGACATCAATGCTACTAAGGGTAATACCGACGAACATGACATATCTATTGACACTGCAACTGTCAATATGTCGACAAATATGAATATATTAATAGATGCTATTGATATACAGTCAAGCTAGGATAAATCATCTAAGAAAGATGATGATATACCCAAGGATATGGGCACTGATGAAAACCAAGGTGCATCCAATACTCCTAAGGATACAGAAACTGAAATGAAGGATACAACTGATGAGCAACAAGATGTATCAAAAGAACAAAGAAAATAGGTAGATAAAACAATTGATGATACAATGAGAAAGGTTGAAGAACAAGATAAGAGTGAGGAAGTTAAGAGAAATGAGGAAATAAAACAAAAAGATGATTCATTTGTTGATACACCCAAGGTACGTGAGGAGACGTCTTCACCAAATCGGCCGGTGAACATAGAATAGATACAAAAGGATGCCTCATCCTCTCGACACTCACCAAATAAATCAACCTAGGCTCAAGCCTTACAAATGGTGGTACATCAATCTGCCACCCAGCCAAAGAAGAAGAAAAAGAAAATGGTAAAGAAGGATATATTGGTTGTCACACTTGATGAAGTCATTGAAGTTCCAAACTGGGACATTACAACATTGGACAGTGACAAACTTTAAGAGTTTGGAGTGCTCTGTCAGATGAAAGCCATGCAAAAGAAGATGATACAAGAACATAGGGAAAACATGGCGCTTGACAAAGCCAAAGAAATACTCCAACAACTTGTTCCTGAAGTGAAACTTGAAGCAAATGCTTCAGTAAAGGAACAAATTGCTGTTCTCACTGATGCTATAACAAAGAAAGGTATAGAGGCTGACCAAGCAATGGAAGAGCAAGCAGAGAAGAAATATCAATTCAAGTTAATTGATAAAATCAGCCAAGAAGTGGCATTGAACAAGGTCAAGCTCTCAGAACTCAGTGATGAATTAGAGCCAATGATTGCTGAAATAATCACCTTAGTTCAAAAGATGTGCACACTTGAGAAATTTGCAAAAGAGAATAGTGACAAACTTGCAGAAATTGACTCAAATGTCACAAAGAGTGCACAAAGCCTAACCTCACAAGCCGACAGAACAAAGGCACATCATGACACAGTCATTGAGGAAAATAGGCTAAGACAAGAAATATGGGATGCTGAGACTCAATTCAGAGGTGAGATCACTGAACCACAAGCACATATTCTACCAAATCTTACAATTCTGTAGCAACATATTTCTGAAGCAAGAAATCTGATAGCAACCCCGGAGATGTCTGTAGTAGAAAACATCTATGATATTCATGTAAGGATTTCACTAGAGCACATGGCTTTAGAAATGCTGAAGGAGAAATGGGAGAAAATGATGGAGGAAGTCAAGTCCTCACATTCCCACCTTTTTGAAAAGCTGTAAGTACCTTTGCCTTTAGAATCAAAAAAGGAGGAAAGGAAAGGAAATGTAAATAGTTATGTACAATACATATATCAGATGAAAAAAAGAGGAAAAGAAAAATAAAGGATATGTAAATATACTTACACTTACCAGCATTTACATAGGGGGAGTCATTCAAATGACTAAGGAAGAAGTATACATAGGTGTACATACTAATACACTCAGTATGTTGCACATATCATGTTTTTGATACTAATGTCAAAGGGGGAGATTGATGATCACCGATAGACTAAAGCATTACCGCCAGACTACAACTTCACCAGAAGATTACAAGCATTACTGATAGACAACAAGCATACCCAATAGAATACAAAGGTCACAAGAAAAATGCTAAGTATAAAAGTAACAAGCATGACTGGCAACCACAAGCATCACCGGCGACCACAAACATCACCGGCGACCACAAGTAGTACCGGTGACACAGTTTTCAGAACTAACCCAAAAGAAATAGAAAAGGCATACCTGACGACAAGTTCAAGAAAGGAACACTGACGACCAAGAAAACTGACCATCAGAATTGACAGACAGATAAAGAACCCACAAATTGTGGATATGATTTTTACATGATGGATAAAGCAATGTAATTCTATTTATAGAGTTTTATTTTGTTTTAAATCATAATTTGATGGTCATGCAAGCTTAATGTAAATGATTTAAAGCATCCTAACGGATCAAAATCATATCTTGTTAGAGTAGTCATAGTATAGCTAATAATTAATTCATTTAATTATTAGTCTATTTACTCTATGCTTAAGTTTCACTTAGGCAGCTTTATAATTCTTTAGGGGTTTCCACCTTTAGGGTTTTGTGATTCCTTTTATAAGGATTCACTTCTTTACTTTTCATTACTGAGATTGTATTTAGTATTGTTGTTAATAGAAGCATTATTCTTTTCAACATGGATTTCATATCTCTGGCTTTTTGGCCTCCATAGCCACTCTTTTTCTCTTCTATCTTGCTTCTATTTTGTGACAGGTTTGCATGCAGGTGATCTTAGGAGATTAGCTTTCAGCCTAATCCTAACATGGTATCAGAGCTCTCCTGCTATTCGCTGTTCGTTCTTTGTTGAAGTAGCGAGGGTTTGAATTTTGCCAGTCTTTTCCTGGCTTTTTTCATTGGTTCTGGGGGGTCTTTATTTTTTGAGGCACTTTAGACCAAAACCAACCTCACGATTGCGTCCAGAAGGCCCAAAAACCCTAGAATCCATATAAGGCACATCTGATTTGGACACCGGAGCCTCGGGGAGAAATTTCTTGGCCTTCCAGGGCCGTACGGGCATGGTTTTCGACGCAAAATCAAATTTTTTTTTAAAAAAAATGTGTTTTTTATTAAAACAGTGGGCGCCGCCCGCGTGCCACCCACGCGTAGCCTGCGTGCCACCCACGCTCTGCCTACGTGCCACCTGCCACCCGCGCGTGACCCAACCGCCACCGCGCTGCCATCGGGTGCCCCCGCCGCCGACGCTCCGTCGGGCCGCCCCCTGTACACCACTCAGCCCGGTTCTGACGCTCCACTGCTGCCGTTGCGCACCGCTCTACCCGGCGCTCACCGCCCGCGCTTTGCCTGGGTATTTTCAGCCCCCGCGGGCTTATTAGCTTAGGTGACAGGTCACATGCATGACTAGGGGCTCCACCCCAGCCCCTGAGCGCGCCATGCGCCTGAGGGCCCACATTTTTTTAGCCCCAGGGGCTTATTTCCTCATTTTTGGAGCACTTTTGACCCCCCGGGACTATTTTCGCTCTATCTTGAGCATCCGGGGGTCTTTTTCTGACTTCCATATACTGTCAGAAAGCTCTTTTCGAGAAATTTCCGATGATGGTAGTTAGGGTTTTGGGTTCTACCATTTTGATATTTTTTTTTATATTGAAGTCTGATGTTTGGTTTTTCCTTTCGGGAGTCATATCTGGCTCATCCAGACTCTGGTTTTGGCAAACCAGATATCATCGGAAAGCTGGTTCAGTGAACTATTCAGTGGTAGGGGTATTTTTTCTAGATTCTGCTCTAGGTTTTCTCTCCTCTAAGTTTGGCAGTTTATGCACTCTGGTGGATTGCTTGGGCTTACAGGTCCTGAGATCTCTTCTACTGTACTTCTGGTTCACTCTTCTTTCTGACTTCTGAGCTTGTATGCTTCTTCTGTAGCATTTTTATTCTGTAAATGCACTGAGATAAAGTGCCTCCTTCTGCATTTCTGGGATCTTGTACACCTTGTGTGTTTTCGTACTCGCACTCTGTTATAAAGTGCCATGGGGGGTTATGATGCTTATGCCATTTTAGGTGCATCCACCTTTGTCAAGTGAGTGTACCTTCCATGATATTAGCCCATGCTATGTGTCGGTGACACCACCCTTTATCTTGTGTCTGTACTTCTGTTACACTGTTGGTGTTCCTGGTTCTTCTCCTGCAGATATTTCTGGCATTGCATTTCAGTGTTCCTGTCACCTCTCCCAGTTCAGCATTATGGGGGGTTCACCTATTGGTTCTATTGCTTCCTGGTTCGATTGATCTTCTCTTCAGACTTTGTCTTCTCTACCTGGTCATGCACTTCAGTGGGGGTTCCAGCAGTCTCTTCTGACAGAGTTTTCAGCTTTATGGTTTGGAGATGCTTCTTGCTCATTCTTGTTCCTTTCTCTGGGACATCTTTTCCCTAGATTGAAGGCTTAGTTTCCTTCATCTAGTTTGCTTTCTTGTACTTGGGTACCTGATCAGGCCTTGTTGCCGGGACCCATCTTTCTTGCTTTCTGCAGTAGTTTAGCTATTTTTCTTCTCCCTAAGTTACACTTATGGGGGGGTGTTAGAGTAGTCATAGTATAGCTAATAATTAATTTATTTAATTATTAGTCTATTTACTCTATGCTTAAGTTTCACTTAGGTAGCTTTATAATTCTTTAGGGGTTTCCACCTTTAGGGTTTCGTGATTCCTTTTATAAGGATTCACTTCTTTACTTTTCATTACCGAGATTGTATTCAGTATTGTTGTTAATAGAAGCATTCTTCTTTTCAACATGGATTTCATATCTCTGGCTTTTTGGCCTCCATAGCCACTCTTTTTCTCTTCTGTCTTGCTTCTATTCTGTGACAGGTTTGCATGCAGGTGATCTTGGGAGATTATCTTTCAGCCTAATCCTAACATATCTAACTAAAGATCAAGGTCAAGTTGTAAACCGTAGATCTAGAGTTAACTTGCGATGCATGAATCAAGAATTGAATCTAAACTAGTATAAATAGATGTTCATACTCAATTGTGAGTACATGAATTCTTTATGAATGATAGCCACGAAGAGCATTTAAAGAGAAGAAGGCAGAATTCATGCAAAAGATCAGAAACAGAGTACATCAATTTTCAAGAACACACAGAGGCTACTGATGAGCAGATAAAGGTATTATTCAATCATGGAAGGATGATTAATAATATGTATGAAGCTTTATAGGATCTGTTATCAGCAATTGAAGATTTCATATATCATTAGATCAAAGACTTATGTAGTTGCATTCTAACAAGTGCATCACATCTAAAATCCTTTTGTAGAAGGTGGACTTAACCATTATTTCCAAATCTCTTAATAGAGTGCACACTTAATAGTGTTGCTAAAGCTTCAAATGAAGTAGATCTTAATAGGTCTCCACTGTAATACTCCTAACAGGGTAGGTCATCAGAAGTGACCAATTGTAAGCCTTAACCGGCCCCTTCTTATCTCCAGATAGTGAAGTTTTGTGGGTAACAATCCCCACCGTAGTTTTTACTTCCTTAATAGGAGTTTTCTGTGATATCATATCTTGTGTCATGTGTTATCTATTTTCATGAATGTTTCTATTGTGGTTACATACTAAAAAGAATGTATGATATGATTACATATACATAAAGAAAGATGAACAGTTAGAAAAGATAAATTACAAACTGATGACTAAGGGTTAATGGGCTAACCAAGAAAAGTTTGAGAGGTACTAATTCACCCCTCCCCTCTCAGTACATCATCTCAATATAGTTCCAAAATCTTCCTCAAAATAGTCACTCAAAATCTTAAGAACAAATCATTTCTCTTATCACTGCCAATCTAGTCGAAACATCATTGATTAGCTAAAGAGAACATGACTCAAAAAAGTCAATGAAAAACTCATAAAAAATTCTAAGTGTTTTTGAAATGTATCAAGATTTTCAAATAAGAATTCCAGACAATCTGATCATTTAGGGTGTGTCAATTTTTAATCCTGATAAAATAAGGCAATGAGATTCAAGGATCATGTTATGTGATCAAACTATTTAAGGCTAAACAATGATATTCATCAAAGGTTCCAAAATGTCTCTCATGAATCTGAAAATCTTCTTGTGATGTGTGACCAAAATGTTGCACTATTGAATCTAGTTTGGTACCAAAATCTATGATGTGTGCCCCCAAGTGATAAATGTGATCAATGTGAAACTTAGGGAAACTGAACCTAGAATGTGACATAATGCAGCTCTGAGACTTTATTAGGGCAATGCACAAATGACAGATGTAATGAAGATATGGGCAAGTGAGATGAGGAACCACAATATGTACAAATGCAACTGGGAAACACCTAAGGGACAAAAGGCGCCTATTTATAGGTTTTCACCTCTTGGGATTATTGCTCTTTTTCTCTTTTTTCTCTTTTTTTGCTACCAAGGTGCCTATTGCTAGGTTTTCACCAAGGCACTTTTTTTTCTCTTTTTCAAATGTTTTTGGCTTTTTGAATTTTCTGATTTTTTTTTTGGTATTTTTGATCTTTTCTCCCTTTTTTGGTATTTTTGAATTTTCTCATGTACAAAGGTGATGCTTGAGTCATCTGATAATCTCAACTTATACTCTTTATTCTGATACTCTTTCCTTTGAATCAGGTGTGGAACCTATTAAGATGAATGCTATCGATAAGTTCTAGAAATTCATCACCATCACAATCAACCAATTTGTAGGTCCCCATTCCAAATGAAGAAACAATGACAAAATGACCAAGCCAATTTGCTTCCCACTTTCCTTTCTTTTCTCTATCAGCCTGATTTTTTGGATTTTATCTCAATACTAGATCTCCTATTTGAAATTTTATTGGCTTGATATGTTTGTTATAGTTCCTAGAAATTCAATTCTGATACACTTTCAAATGATCATAGGCCTGAGTTTGATGTTCCTCCAACAATTCCAATTGTTGAAGATGGGAAAATCTATAATCCTCATCCGTTATTAATCCATGCAATGAGACTCTGAGGGATGGTATTTCAACTTCTAAAGGAAGAATAGCTTCGGCACCATAAACCAAAGAAAAAGGTGTATCTCCTGTCAGGGTTCGAATACTAGTCCTATAGGCACATAATGCTGGATTGATTTGAAGATGCAAATCCTTTCCTGATTTTCTGATGGATCTTTTAAGGATTTTAAGGATGTTCTTGTTGGTAGCTTCTCCTTGTCCATTACCTTGGGGATAGTAAATGGATGAAGAGTGATGTGTAATGTGGAATGTGTCACAAAGTTCATGAATATTTTTGTTCTTAAACTATTTTCCATTATCCGTGATGATGACATGAGGAATGCCATATCTGCAAATGATATGGTTTAGGATAAACATGGAAATTTGTTTTCCTGTAGCAGTTGATAAAGGGACAGCTTCAACCCAGTTAGTAAAGTATTCTATCATTGTGATTATATACTTGTGTCTGTTTGAAGAAGGTGGATAAATCATGCCAATTAAGTCAAAACCCCATTGATAGAATGGCCATGGTGTGACAAAAGGGTGTAATTCTTGTGCTGGTGCATGAATCAAGTTTCCATGGTATTGAAATTTATTGCAAACTTTAACATATTGACAAGCATCTCTTTCTAAGGTTTTCCATAAGTACCCCATACGTAAGATTTTCTTAGCTAGGTTTAAACCATTTGAATGTGACCCACAAATCCCCTCGTGGACATCTTTTAAAGCTAATTTTGATTCATCTTCCTTTAGACATCTAAGGAGTGTTCCATCAAGACCTTTATGATACAATGTGTCAGAAAGGATAGTATAACGGGCAACTTGTCTTATGAAATTTCACTTTTGAGCGCGGGTTTGGTCCATAGGTAGGGTTTGAATTTTGAGGTAGGCATAGATGGGTCCATACCATGGAGATTCATGTCCATGTAAAAGGGCAATAATTTGGGTATCAGGTAGATCAAATGTTGGTTTCACCAATTCTTCCACCAAGAACTCACACTTTTCATTTTGATCGGGTAACTAAAGTAAAGATGCCAAAGTAGCCATTGCATCTGCTGCTCTATTCTTGTCTCTTAGAATTTGTGTAAAAGTAATCAAAGCAAAGTAATTCTTCCGGTTGTCCACCAATTTCTTATAAGGCAACAATTTTTCATCCTTAGTATTATACTCATCATTAACTTGATTAATGACTAATTGGGAGTCCCCAAAGACTTGTAATTCTCTGACATTCCATTCCAAAGCTATCTTGATTTTTATGACCAAAGCTTCATACTCTGCTATGTTATTGGTGTAAGGGAACAATAAATTGTAAGATTTTGGGATTGTGTAACCTTGTGGTGTAATCAAAAGAATGCCTACTCCACTGCCATTTTGGGTATATGATCCATCAAAGTATAGAGTCCATGTCTTAGCTTTGACATTCACAATTTCAAAATCTAGGAATTCCACTTGTATAGGATGTGTAGATTCTTGAGGATATTCAACCAATTGATCGGCTATAAGTTGACCTTTGATTTCTTTCCTATCAACATATTCAATGTCGAATTCACTAAGTACCATGACCCACTTCACAATCCTTCCAGTTAAAGCTATTTTGCTAAGTAAGTATTTCAAGGGATCAATTTTAGCTATGAGTTTCACCTT
>MU228154.1:6616371-6639514 GCA_018584345.1 Thuja plicata | reverse complement strand
CAAAAATATCCATCTTTTCCTTTTTGGGTACACTTTGAGGGTATCTAGCAAATACCGCTCTCCATCATTGTAGGAAAAGTAGGAATCCCTCTCCTTCTCTTTGTTTGGTGTTGCATAGATTAAGCATGGTAACCTCGTGTTTGATGTTATAAGAATAGCGAGTTACAAATTTAGAGGCCAATTCCTCAAAGGTTCTAATATCGGAGGGTAACTTTGAAAACCACTCCATTGCCATGCCTCCCAAGCTTCTAGGGAATAACCTCATAAGGTAAGTTGTGTCATGCATTAACTCTAGAATTAGGGCACAAAATTACCTTAAGTGATCTTGAGGATCATATGTTCCTTCATATTTATCATATTTCAGATAAATAACATTTGTTGGAAATGGTATCATGACTAAGGACTTGTCAAATGGAAACAGACACAAGGATTTAATAGAAAAAGGTTTAGGAGCCACACTTTGTTTTAATGTGTCCAATTGTATTTGAAAAATCTAGAATTTTTTGTTCATGACATCAATGGGGTTAGCCTCTGCTTCTTCTTTCTTGAGTTTGGTGAAATCATAATCATGTAGAAGCTTGAGACCCGTTTGTGCTAGGTCTAGGAAGTATTTCTCTGTCTTTTTCCAATACTTTTTCCATGAGTCTCATAAAGAAAGGGATTTTCATAGCCTCAGCAACCTTTTCATCAGTTAACTCCTCATCATTAGGGTCCATATTACCCCCATTGTTGGTATTGTTCATCCCTTGATTGTTTGAATCCATGTTTGTCCCTCCATTGGTATTGTTGTGGGATCTTTTGTTGTTAGGATCAACATTTCCTTGTTTGGTCATATCTTTGTTCATGTGATTAATCTGATCAGGATCTATATGAACAAATGGAAAAGACATCCTTGGTTCTATTTCTTTGATGGGTTCATGTAAGGGTGTTGCAGAGAAAAGGATCACTCGAAAAAGGACACTCTTGTCTCAGATAGGATCCGTCTGGTTGTAGGGTAGTCTTGATGTAATGGGATCAAGTAAAAACTGGCATTAACATATGCTGAAAGAAGAACTCGGGTTTTGAACTCATTTCAATGACCAATTTTGTGAACAAATTTGTAAAATGCCCAATAATGGTAGATTCTAATCAAGTTAGGTATTCACGGTGGTAGAACGTCCAAAAGGGTATCCAAAAATTATATATTCTTATTTTCAATCCTTCAGAAGATACCCACTATTTGCCTTTTAAAAATTCCAGGTGGCTCTTACCTGTGTGTAGGCGGCCTTTAACTGTTAACACGCGGTCACTGGGAAACCTTTAAGCGGTGCTCTGCAGTTGGCAGGCAATGTTTCTCTGTTGATAGGCGGTTTTGAAAATATCTTTACGCGGCTCTTTCCAGTTAATACACGGTTGTTTGATGTTACTAAGCAGCATTTTAAAGTTGACAAGTGGCCCAGTTTTGTTTGTAGGTGGCTCTGTAATGATGGTATGCGGTGCTTTGCTGAACAAAGTTGATTTTATCAATTTTATTGGTATTTTTCAGGTTTAAAAGTTTAATGTCTTTGATCAGATTTATCAAAAAATGTTCTTGCATGAAAATGAAGTACAAACCCAACACACACATAAAGTTTTCATCATATCCCTAAAAATCACACTAAAAGTGTATGTTCTCGGATGTTTTAATAGGTTTGCACAAGAATGTCTTCCAAGCAATCTACCTTAGCGTCAACAAATTTGGCTTTTAATCATGGCTCTACAAGGTAGGTCTGCTACTTTATCAGGTCTCAAAACTATTCCGGTCTAAACCTTGACAAGATCCTTTACCCCTTTGAGGGCTTCCCACATGCACAAAAGTATGATTTTGCGCAATCTCAAAGGACTACTAGAGGAAGTGAGGATGGCTTGCAGAATTTTTAGTCACTTCCCGATTAAGGAAAAGTGGATTATTTATAGTGGGTCAGATGATATTGCAGTAAAAGCAAATATCTCCCACTTTGGGTCATTCCCTCTCATCATCCTTGTAAGGCAATTCTTTGGAGGCAGACCCTTTAAAGCTCTAATTAGCTAGCATGTTCATGAAAAGCAAGAATAGAACTTGGTCCAACAAGTTTGGGAATCTGATTCACTCAAAGAGTGAAGAGCATATCCCTATTGTTTTTCATTTGTTCCAAACACTTCAAACATATTTGTTCATTTTCAACCCCTTAACAAGGAGGTTCTTAAAATTGAAATGTGTGGTTCAATTCCTTATCCTTGTCTTTCTACCAAATTGACTTTGCATGTTTGGCCTTTTGATTCACTTCAAAAAGTGAAGAGCATATGCCTAATGCTTGTTCAATTTGGACAAAATAAAAGATTTTCTACTTATGCTAGATTTAAAAGAAAGCCACAATTTGATCAATGCAAGCTTGATAAGATATGTACCTGATTTCGAAGCTAGTAAAGGCTAGGCACATTTTTGAGTATTTTGGCTTGTTTTTACTCACCTAGTGGCGATTGTTCCCACTCCATCTCCTCCAACAAGTTAGTCAACACAAAACAAGGCAAAGTGAAGGAAAACTTGGAAAAAACCCCAAATGAAAAAAATATCTCCTAAAAGATCTTTTAAAATGAAAGATTTATCAAATGAAGCTTTAAAGAAGTAAGCATGCAAAATCAATTAGAGACTAGGAAATTTTCGTTTATAAGCAAAGAACACCTTAAGGTAATGATCATACAAATGTTCTTCCTTAAATAAACTCTCCAATAAATTGGTTGTATGTATTTCCTTATCATTCTTGGTTTTGATTCTTACCTCCTTGCTAGGCCTTGGGATCCGCTTCTCTAGTTTCTGCACCTTGGGGTGATTTTTCATCTGCAGGACAAGAAAACACAGAGAATTACAACAGTGACAGAATTAACCAAAATCTGATTTAAAGCAAAAAAGATTACATGACATTTAATAGCTAAACAACGGCTATCAAATGTTCATAAGCGTAAATTAAAACATTATAGGTGGCTTTTAAATCTTAACACGCGACTCTTTAAAAATCATAGGCGGCTAATTAAAATGAGCAGGCGGTGCAGAAAGTATAAAATGCGGCCAAAGATTGCTGGTAGGAAGTTGTTGAAAATTCACAGGCAGTGCACTTTATCTAATAGGTGGCATGATTTATCTGGTAGGAAGCCCACTTTATCTACAACGTGGAAAAATAATGAAAGATAGAGATGAATCAGGCTCCATAGGCGGCATTTTTGTGTGCATAAGCGGCTCTTCACATCGCATACGCGGCTCTTCTCCTATTTTTTGCAAGAACAACACCAAAAACAAAGCAAACACACCAAATCTTAAGATAAAAATGTTAGTAAAGAGGCTTAGAGCACCACGGTGGGCGCCATTATGTGTGTAAGAAAATACACCTTCATGAAATTGAGATTGAGAACAACAATTCTATGGAAAGATAAAACAAGTTAACCTAAGAATTGAAGCTAAGAATCTATATCATCTCATGGTTCTCTATCCAAGCTTTGTTAAGAGAGCTCTCAAGCTTAATCTCTCTCAAGGACAATCCTAGAATGAGATATGTATAAAAAATGAATGCTCAAATCTAGCTAGAATGGTCAAAATGCTCAAAAATGCTCCAAGATTATGTTAGAAAATAACAAATGCTCCTAAACATGATATACTAAAATGCTATGCAAATGCTGAAATTATCTCAAAAGCTCTCAAATGCTCCTCATATTCTCTCAATGTGCCTATAATAAGGATGCTTTTGCTCTTAAAATTCTTGGATCCCAAACATAAAGGAAATGGCTTGTATTTATAGCTTTTTCCCAAGGGTAGGGGGTAGAGTGAGTTAATCATGATCAAAGTTTGGTTAAGTCAAAATCTTTGAGGTGTTTTCAAATGGAGGGAAAGTTGGTTGGTTGTCTCAAAGATATTAGGAATTAAATAACTCCATCATTTAATTAAATTAGCCATGGAAGGGTGATTGGGTTGGATTTGATCTTTTTGATTTGAACTATACAATTGAAAAATCAATTACATAATTTGATTAATCCCTTTAGGCTTAGAATTTAATTATTTTATTTCATGATTATTTTATCTTTTAATTTGATTTGAATTTTTTCCATTTGATTTGTACTGAGATGAGATTTTAAGGCATTTGGTTGAGATTTATAGTTTGGAATGCTTGAGATACACCTGGTAATTTTTAGGTGTCTACACTTCTCATACTTATCAATACATTCCACCAACCTCAGTAGGCATGATGACATTTGGACGTCAACTTAATCATAGTACTCTCACACCACATAACACACCTAATCTTGCGCAACAAGTCAATGAGTTGAGGAACTTCATCCTTAATGTCAAAAATGGACGAAACAAGAAGGAATTTTCATTTGAAGACATACGTCCTTATCAATTTGACCACTTGATTATGATCCAACCATACCCCCTAAACTTTGAAATTCCAAAATTTGATAAAATACAAAGGGAAAAAATGTCCAATTCAACAACTCAAAGAATGCTATGTGGTTTGTCAAAAAGTATCCTATAACACAAATTACCTCATTATATTATTCCCTCAAAGTTTGGGAGGCTCTTCCTTAGAATGGTTTATGAGTTTTCCACATGGATCAGACTCTACCTTTGGAGATCTTGCTGAAAATTTTGTTGAACAATATTCTTATCAATTTGAACATCAAGAATCCTTGAGTGACTTGCGTAACACAAAACAATGAAATGGAGGGATATTTGAAAATTTATTGCAACAATGGAGACACATTTCTAATAAGTTCCCTTGGATGATTCTTGAGAAATAGTTGATCAATATCTTCATCCAAAATATAGTCCCACAAATGGCCTTCCATATGCAAATGGCCTATCTTGGAGATTTTTAAGATGGTCATCAAGAAAGGGAAGAACATCAAAGAGGGTCTCCTATAAAAAGGAACAATCAAACATTACAATAAGGAAGATTGTCCATCATCCTCTCAAGATAAACCTTAATTTTGGGCTAAGAATAAACATATTTTTAATGATGGTGTAACTAATACCAAACATGTCCAAAATATTAAAACATCATCGAATCAAAATAATTGTCCTAATCAACAAATTCGCACCAATCTACAACCTTTTAATAAATCCAAACAACAACAACAACAACAACAAAAACAACCCAATCAAAATCCCACCAATAACTTCATTGATCCACATTTAAACACCAATAATGAGAACAATACCAATACTCATCAATTCCACCAACACACTCTACTCACAGAATCCCTTGACATCATCTTATATTACCTTTTTGAACAAAACATGATGGTATTCCTAGTCACTAAAACTTATGACAACAATCAACCAAAACCTACTTGGTATAATGACAATGAGTATTATGCATACCATTTCATTAAGGGTCATGACACAAAGAAATGCATTAAGGTTAAAAAATTCATCCAAGACCTTATTGATAGTGGAAAAAGTGAATTTGAGGGACACACTGCATCTTCCACCGATGCCTAACTCAAAATCTACGCCACTCTTTTCCTCGAGTATGGGAAGGTTAAGGCTTCTTCATATAATGATATCCCATACAAATACACCATCAACATGATATTAGGTTTTGATTCCCTATGGGGTTACATTGAGGAAGTTGACACCCATATAAAAACCATCACAATCAAAGGAGATAGTTAAAACACCACCACCCGAAGAGGGAGAGTTATTGTCTAGGGGGATCGTCCTTCTTCATCTACCCATCTACATCTACTCAGCCTACATCAAAATACAATATCCTTAATCACCTTGGGAAGAATCCCATATAGATATCCATTCTTGAGCTTCTTCATAAATCACCTGTTTACACCGTGTTGGTATCTTCTTCACTTTAACTCTAAAATACCCAAATATTAAAGAAATAATCGAGTACAACAGTTGGGAAATGTAAATGAATAAATAATTTCCCTCTGAATTTGAAGGCACAAATCCCTTAAATGAATGATATTTAATGAATATAATCTTTCCTAATCTAACAGGGGTGTGTTCTTAACCTGAGAACAAAAGAGGTAAACCAAGCTAGGCCTAGACAGGAACTAGCTCAGGCAGA
The DNA here is from genome assembly GCA_018584345.1 of Thuja plicata. NCBI lineage: Eukaryota > Viridiplantae > Streptophyta > Pinopsida > Cupressales > Cupressaceae > Thuja > Thuja plicata. The sequence goes on along the minus strand of MU228154.1, from coordinate 6,633,440 downwards.
TTAAATTCAACTAAATCTAACCAATCTCAAGATCTCAGTAATCATACGAGCTCTAAAAACTGGTAATGTAATGATACATAATGATCATTTAGGATGGATGAATGAGAGATTACTGGTTAAAACAATAATGAAACAATCTATCTAATAGGAACATTTCTCAAACTTTGAATAACACTAAAACTTCCCCTCAATTAACTGTATCAAATCATAATACAGAACTTTGGTTCAATCATAAAATGTAAATCCAATTTCAATGAAACATTCAAATTAATAGAAAGATAAATGCAATGCAATGGAATAGTTAAAACAATGGTATTTAGACATACACAAATTTGACTTAGAAAATTACCATTCTTCACACCAAAATTTAGCCGACCCTTGTATTGATTTTCAAAAGAATACATATAGATCCCAGAGTTGGACCGTTACAAAAGAGGGGGAACCAAAATGGTTCAACTTCCCTAACCAGGAATGATAAACAACTATTTTTCCGTTACAAGCTCTATCAAATTAATATAAGGGGAATATTTATGTTTCCATTTTCTTCCCCTTATCTAGTTTTTCCCTATAGGCGGTGACAGCTGTGATTAACAGAATTAACTCTTCATGTCTATTCACATGGACATTGGTATATCTGATGAGCCACCTAGAGTGATCTTTGGTCAGGCTCTTAACCGCATCTACCCAGTCCTTCAACTCTTTCATAGCTTTGTAGATGCACCCACTCAACTATTGGAGCTCTGGCACCTTATCCAAGTGAGAAGAGGACTTCTCTGCTAGCTTATCCACATAGTCAGAGAAGGATTTATGCATGGTGGTTACTCTGATTATCTCTTTTCCTTGAGCGCTTGTCTATGAGTCTATTTGGAGACCTTGAAGGAGTTTAAAATATTTTCTCTGTTCTTCTTTGATTTTAATATCTGTCTATTGTAATCCCTCTTTGGCTTGAATGATCATCCCAGTCTTAAAATCTAGGCTTTGAAGCCACAAAATCAGAGGCTCATCTCCTTTCTGTAGGATCTCGACCTTTAGTCCCTCCCTAGTCTTCATTTTAACTACTACGTGCAGCGAGACTATGCATTCTTGACACTTTACTCTCTCTGATGTGAGAGTCTACAAATTATTTTCAATGTAGCTCCTCTCTTTCTTTAACTTAAGTAGAGTGTTACCCAGCTGCTCAACAACTACCAGCCCTTCATATTTGAGCCTCTCAATCCATCGTTTACCAATTTTCCCAAAATGCCTGTCTTCCTGCAACTTGGCTATGATAGCCTGATTCTCTGTAGCATTGGGGTCAAAATTGGTTTGGGTGCTCGAAATGCCAGCCACTAGAGTAACTAACTATCTAATGAAGTTAGTTAGTTCAGCGACCTCTGCTTTAAGTTGGACCTTAGCAGTTTTGAGTTCCTCAAGCTCTTCCTTAAATACAATGTTGGTGGATTTCCACCAATCAACTTTAGTATCATGGCGAGCTAGTCCCATATCAAATGACTGTATCTCAAAATTAGAGGCGGTCAAATCTTTGATCCTACCTTCTTTGGTGGGCTTTGCTACCTCCATGGTAAAGTGCCCTATTTCTGGGTCTTGACCTAATGTAGATTAGGTCTTTTCTTTCTTCACTTTCCTCATAGTAGTACTAGACTATAGGGCCCATGAAAGAGTATCCTTACTGGGACCTCTTTCTTTGATCCTCTTCCTCTTGCCATCTAATGTGTTCTCTATCTAGGAATCCATGCTCATGACTTTGGTAGCAGAGACCAATTCCTCTATGAAAAACTTCTTGATGAATAGATGAGTATCTTTGGGCCTAGAAGAAAATGGGTTCACCGAGGTAGGAGAGGAAGAAACCAATTTAATAACTTGGGCAACCTTCTATTTATTTCCAGCTTCCTCATCCATTTTTGTAGCCGCAGCACTAGAGCTATCTTCACCCACTTACACTATAATAGGGGAACCTCGCTTTGAGATATCTTGAACTGGAGTATCTCCTTGTGTGCCCACAATGATGGTTTTGGCTAGTTTTTTTTTTTTTGTACTCTTGACAGGCTCATTCATAGACTTGACCAGTTCTATAGAGACTGCTTCTTTCGTGGAACCAATGATAGGGTTTGAACCATATCCACAAGTTTTGTTCAACAGAATCATCTTCTCAGGAGGCTCATCGCCTCCACCCACTGGTGAGACTAATTCTTTGGATTTGGTCAGAATAGTTTCTGAAGATGATGCAGGGGTACTCCTGATCTCTTTTTTTGGGGTTTGTTGAGAGGGTGGTTTCCTTTCTGACCTCTTCCTTCTTCCTGCTATCCACTCAACCCATTGTTATATCCTCCTATAAATCCCACCCATCAAGGTTTCTAAGTTGTCAATAGCTTGACCTATCATGGGTTCAGAGCTTATGGGAAGGGACTTGATCTTCTCTATGTATGTATCATTGTACATATGCTGGCCGTCATCTTCTAGCCCCTCAACTGCAATGTTAACTTTGAACCTTTTTTATTTGTTCAATAGTTAACCTTGCGTAGAACCTTTCTTTGCTCTCTACGTCATCCTTGCAGTTGGCCCAATAATCTTCAATATCATCAATGTGATGGATAGTGTGACCCATTTGTAGATAATCTCAAGCATAGTTCACAAGATCATACTGCGGCCTTAGGACATCATATGTTTCTAAATGAAACCTCTTTGAGAATGTTTTCAGAACATTCTTTGCATCAGACCGTGACGCACAACTGTAGGCCCCAATGGTCATCAAGAAATTGTAACCTTTATTTTGGGCACCTACACAAATCAGGTTCACCTAGACTGCTTGCCTCATCACTTCAACTAGCACAATCATGTCATCTGGATATTTGGGCAGCTTCAGAGGGAAATCATCGAATCCTGCAAGATGAATGTATGAGATAGTTGCAAACTAGATAAAATAAGCTCTGAATTGGCTGTTGAATGCCATGGCTTCTAGAGGAAATCTCCTTTCTAGGCAACCTTGTAACTCCCTACATAATCTCATTGTAAATGCATCATTGACTTTGAGATATTCAGTATAACTATTATGCAATTGCAGACAAGGAAAGAACTCATAGCTTTTGACAACTTCCAAAAATTCTTCTAATCGAGGAAGTCTTGGCCAAAGTTGAATAGTAGTCAAAATATATTATAGAACCGAGGACATATAGAACTCATTTTGATGTTTATCTCTATTTAGGGCATTGGAGTGATTCTTTCTTACCATGAGGGCCCAATCAATAAAATGGTGTTGAGAGAAAATCACATGGAATAGGAAGAAATGATGCTCAACAAAATTTAGTGCATCGCTCTCACCTCTGATCCTTTGAAGCAATACCAAGATATCAAAAATATTTGGCTTCAGGTTTGTGCCATATAGAGTTTTGGGAAAGTTTCCCTTGGCGCTCTTCAACTCTTGGAACCATGTCTTTATTATCTCCTTCTTCCACATGGCCTTCTTCACCCCATATTCAGTAACCGCCCAGCTGTAGGTCATCTTTGAGTATTCGGCTTACTCTAGAATATGAAGGGAGTTCGTGATGGATTGACAGTCAATAGATAGCAGTACTGTATCATCAGGCATGAGAATTTTCTTAGTGTTTGTGTTATAGTGAGATATACATTCTCTAACAAGCTTAGGAGCTTGAATTTCCATAGGGAAGCTGGTGGCTTCGACTAGCCCACTCTCCTTCAGTTTTTTAGCAATGGGGTGGATTGGATCTACCTTCAATCTATTCTAGAATCTCTGCATATTGAAGAACTTCAGAGAAGTATCCGTGATGTTGTGCCAATCAGAAGTGATTCCATTCATTCCATCAAATCCCATAAATATGGTAGCCATGCTTTGATTAATTTGAAATAGGAACTAGGGATATATCTCAGGAACACAAAGGAAAAGAACAACTATTGACGAGAGATTTTAATTTAGAGAATTCATCAAATAGATGGTAGTTCCTGTTTGTATCACTTCATTGAATTTATAACTTTTTGAATTCTTACCGTTAACGGCCAACTTCCCACGCCACACGAATGAAGAGACTTAAGCATTTATGAAAAAATTTGTTATGAAGCAAAATGACTTTATTTTAATTAATTACTTTTCCTCTACGGGCCGTTAAGAAACATCTTTTCACTTTAGATAACCGCAACGGTAACTTTTTGGAGGTAGCAGATAATTGCTTTCCCGCTTCTCTTTGGGCGGAGAAATGCTTTTGGGGTGCTCCTTTCCTAGAGATCCACCAAGGAGGAATCTTAGCCATAGAAATGCTAAAATGACATGTGGTGATCTTATTTTCTTTCTTTATACCTTGAAAAATCCTCATAAGTCAGTTTTTCTTCATGGATCTTGCATATAACGATCTAGCAGAAAATGCATCTCATGGGTCAAAACCAACCTATTTGAAGTAGCGGAGAAGCCATTTTATGTTTTTCTGCCATTGAGATTCTTCATCATTTGATCATTCCTCTAACCTGATGGGATTTGTGTTGAATCTAGTTGCCTTTCTAAACTTCAATTATTTATTTCCAACTTCAACTGACCGCTGAGACTTTTGGAATTACCCACCATGGAAAACACACTCTGCAGGTGATTTTCCGCCAAGGAGAAGCCTGAAACCAATTTTCTGCCAATGCTACAAAATGAAGTGTCAATGCCAAAGAATTCAAATGTAAATAGAACCAATGTTAGAAACCTTTGAAATATGACCTTTACCAGATTTGGGAACTTAACCTTCCCAATGAAACATGATCTCAGATACAAATTCCCTCCGGCTTACAAAAGAGAAGTCAATTTGGGGAAATATGATAAAGGCCTCCTAGCCTAAGGGGAAAACTAGACTTAGACTCAAGAATTTCATGAAGATCTCAAGACCAATGCTACACACTAAACTTCCATTTTTGTCTAAAGGTATGCAGGAGAAAAATAGGGCAACAACTGGCTTTGTCTGGACATGTCCAAGCAAGGAACTCAAGTCTCTGGTTTTATAAAGCTCAATAAAAGGACAGCTCACAACAAAACTAAAGAAAAAAATGGAAAGGAAAGCAAGGAAAGGAAACCTAACTAAGGAAAACAAAAATGAGAACTAAACGTAACTATAATACAATACAGGGGTTACCTATTTTTGATTCAGATCTATTATAGTTTCAAGGCCTGACCATTGTATGTCAGGAGGAGTGCTTCACCATCTAGATAAGGTAATTTGAAAGAATTCTTCTCAAATGCCTGATGGATCTTGAAAGTCCCTTTCCATAGCGTCTCAAATTTCCCATGCATTCCTTTAGATGCTCTGAGTTTGTCCCATAGAAATACCATATCTCCTTCCATAAATTTCTGAGGCCTGCTCCTTTTGTAAAACAAATTCTTTACATGCATTTGATGTTGTGTGATGTGATCTACCATATTTTCTCTTTCCTCTTCAAGACTGTTCAAATATAGGATCCTCTTTTCTAAACTATCTTTATATATGCCATCTTCTACTAGTGTCCTTAATTTGCAAGTCACCAATTCCAATGGCAATGGTAGATTGGATTCAATCCCATAGACAAGTTTGAAAGGAGAAATGCCAATGACTCTTTTGGGAGTCACCCTATCTTACCAGAGGGCTTCATAGATTTTCTTATGCCAAGTTCTCTGGTTATCTACCACAAGTTTCTTCATAATGTTTACCAGGTTCTTGTTGTTGGATTCAGCCTGATCATTTCCTTGTGGGAAATAGTCGGATGAGTGACTGACCATAATGCCATACTTATAAATTTTTTTAGTAATTTCCAAAGAAGAGAAATATGTGGCATTATCCATTACCATCTTGATAGGTACCCCAAACCTTACCAGGATGTTTTCTTTAATGAACTCACATATTACTTCAGATGTACTCCTCTTAGTCACTTTCGCTTCCACCCATTTGTGAAGTAGTCTATTGCTTTGATTATGTAGGTGTGACCCACACTAGATGTGGGATTTATAGAACCAATAAAATCAAGGCCCCACTTCTGGAAAGGACCTTTGATTATCACTGGTCTAAGGGGCAGCGCTGCTTGCTATGGCTTTCCAGTAAACATTTTGCACTTCTCACATCTTTCCAGCCAATGATATGCATCTCTGAACATTCCCAGCCAATAGTAGCACTGTCTCAATATCTTGAATGCGGTGAATGATGAGGAAAAGTGACCCCCGTAGGCTTTGTCATGAAACACTTTTAGCAGCTTCCCTTGCTGTTGTTTGTCAACACACCGAAGGAAAGTCCCATCTATAGATCTCTTATACAATCTATCCTCCCAAATAACATATTCAGAATCTTTTAGTTTCAAATCTCTCCTTTGCTTCAAAGTCAATCCTTCAGGACATTCACCATATGTCAAAAAATACACAATATTTTCAAACCAAGGGTCTTCCATACTTACTGCCAAAACCAATTGCGTCATTTCAGGATATTTGTCCACTTAATTTTCCGCCATTTCTTTGCATAGTGCATTTCCTCTCACCAACTTGGTGGGTTTGATTTCTATGTTGTATTCCTGAGTCTTAGCCACCCATGCTCCTTTTTTATTGCATCCCACATCCTGTTGAGTTAATATACTCTTTACTGCAATGTTAGGCACATATACAAGGGAGTGAGAGTGTAAAATATAGAATCTAAAATTATTCAAAGCCTTTACTACTGTGAAAGCATGTTTTTCATTCTAAGAGTATTTCAACTCATGATTTTTTAGAGGTGTGGTCATAAAAGAAATAGGAGACTGAACTCCTTCCTCATTCTCCTGCATGAGGATCGCTGACAGAGTATGTTCAGAGGAATAACAATAGATTATGAAATCCTTCTTAGAGTCTGGGTGACATAAAATTGGGGCATTGGCTATGGCACTCTTAGTGCTTTTGAAATCTTGCTTGCTAGGGTTGTTCCACTTAAAATTTATATTTCCTTTCATCATGTCCACTATGCATTTGGTAATTTCTGAAAAATCTGGGACAAACGTCCTAAGAAAGTTTACTTGACCAAAAAATGATTTCACTCCAGTCTTGTTCACAGGTAAGCTCAGTTGCTAAATTGCTCTAACCCTTTCTGGATCAATTCTTATGCCTTCTTGAGAAATAATGTGACCTAGTAGTTTCTCTTCAGTTACACAAAAAACTAATTTCTTGGGGTTCAATGAAATCCCGTCTTCCCTACACCTTTGCAACACTCTCCTTAAATCATTTATATGGTCTACTATTTTTCTAGAAAACACAGTAAGATCATCCAGATACATACCAATTATTTTGTTCTTCCTATCACTGAAGGAAAGATCCATACCTCTCTTAAAGGTAGCCCCGACATTGATTAACCCAAATGGCATTATGTGATATGCGAAAGTGCCCCATGGGGTAGTGAAAGCCGTCTTGTGCTAGTCAGCATTCTCTACTTCTATCTGATTGTACCCTGAGAATCCATCTAACATAGACATCATTTCGGCTCAAGCTACTATCATGCCCCACCACGGAACCAGGAAGAAACTAGAAAAGGTTACTCAGTTAAGAGTCTATATATATAGTTTTATAGTTCTAAAGTTACACATTTCAATTACAGATTCTCCCTAGGTTCCCCAATGAACAAGACTTAACCATAACTTTCATTATTAAAGAAAGGACATAAGATTTCATAACTTTTATTATTATATAGTCACTAACATATTCTTTACATAAACTTTTGTTCGTCTAAATCATTTAAAAAGCAGAACTCAGAGATGCTCAAAAGAAGAGACAAAATATTGTTCTCTAAGTTATGAAAGAAACATTACAAAGTTCAGCCTATAATGGTGAACAAACCCTAAACAGATAAAACTAGGTTGTGCAATATAATTAATATAAAATATTAATTATATGCACCTAAGAGACAACTTAAGTGAAAAAAGAGTAATGAAACTACCTAATTAATCTAACACCCCCCCTTAAGCGAAGCTTAGGAGGTAAGCTAACCTAGCACAGCTATGAAAGCAGGAAAAGTGGGTCCCAACAACAAGGCCTGATCAGGTACCCAGTACAAGGAAATCTCTGTAAACCGGAGACAAAGGAGAAAACCTAGTGGGAAAAACTCCTCTCCAAATAGAGATATAAAAGCAAGCAAAAGACAAAGAATGAATTCAAGAGACTCTCTCAAAGTCATGAGTACAATGCATGCTGCCAACCCCCCTGAGAGAGAGGGTCAAGGCTCCAAAGCCCTCCCAGAATAAAATAACCCCTGGATCAATGAACAAACCACTATGACTTCAGTGCAAAGGAGTGAAAGACAGTGAGCAGTGAAGAGGTAATCTCAAAAGATGGGGTGTCACTGGAAGGCTAGGCTGATGCTCAAAGGAGTAGACACGAGGATCCTGAAATGGAATCCCCAATGCAAGTGGTATGACAGGTGCACTGACACTATCATGAGAGAGGAGATGAGTGTCCTCTATAGAATCCTCAACAACTGCACCTGGTGGCTCGATGAATGGAGTTGGAGGCTCTGGCAGTGCTGAGGAAGAGTCCCGCTGAATAGAAGAAACCTCAACAAGATGTGGTGTGGCAATCACAGTAGTGGTCTCAGGAACAACACAGAGGTTCAAGTGACCTAACTGCACCACATGATGCTCTCACAGAAGAGGAGAGCTGGGCTCCGATAATGGAGATGGTGGACCAAAATGTGTGAAGGTGTAGAGATGGGTGTAATGATCAATTGTCCCTGTAGCAACAATACCTCCTGTTGCACTATCCCTGATGAGGGCTGAATCTGCCATGAACTCAACTATCTTCCCTGACCCATTGAGAGTAATATGATGAATCAAGAGAAGGTTTGCAGATAGAGATGGAACATATAATACATCATTGAATGTGCCATCCTGAATGCTTACAGAACCTTTCCCACAGACTTTCATAACAGTTTTGTTACCCATGAGAATGTGAGGACTAGGAGAAGCCTGAAGAGAAGAGAATATCTCTAGAGAAGATGGCATATGGTGAGAAGCACTTGAATCCAGTATCCAAGGGACCTGTGAAGGGGATGTAGCAGAAGCCCGGAATGCATGACCCTTTCTAAGATCCCATCCAGCTGAAGAAGATGTGGCAGAAGACTAAAAGGTAGACCCCTATGAGCCAGAATAGGATGGAGTGGAAATAGTGCTCTTCTGAAGGAGAGCTTGCAAAGCTGCAATTTGTTTCTCATAGCCATCAAACTTCTTTTGATAGAAAAGTGACTCATCATGGGTTCCCTTCTGACAATAGGAACATGAGGTTTTGTCTATCTTTTATTTCTCCTTCTAAGGAGTAGATGGTGGTGCCTTTTTCTTCTTTGGCTTTCGTGAAGATGAGTGGGCAACCAAAGCATGGTTCATAAAGCCAGAAGAACTATCCAGCTGTTGAATCTTTGACTGCTCTCGAGTCAATCGACCACATGGGGTCTCAAAGGAAGGAATAGTGTGCTAAGGGCCCAAAGCATCCATAGTGGAATAGAAGGTGGAGGAGAAGATTGAAAACTGTTCACGAAGCTTTGAGAGTATAAAAAAAATACACTCATTATCTGACTTGGTCTTCCCACATCCCTGTAAAACTGAATGAAGAGAATTGAACTTCATCAAGAAGTCCTCAATGGTGGAAAAAATGTCAGGAGATAAGGATGTTAACTCTGCATCAAGCTGAAGTGCCCTGAACTCATTAACTGTGCCAAACAAATCTACAAACTTGTTCCATATAGCTTGAGGAGTGGTCAAATTCTCCAGGTGAAACAGGAGACTATCAGAAACATTCAGTGCCAGTAAGCCCATGGCTTCATCCATTTTATTTCTGTGCTGAAGAGCCTCAAAAGGATGCTAAAAAATAGGTTGGTTCTCATCCAGACATGACCATAGGCCATGTGACATGAGTATCCTGGTCATGTGTTCTTTCCAGGTGTGGTAATTGTGCGGTGTCAGCCGGGCCACAGAGAGGTTTGACATTGAGAGAAGAAAAGACGGAAGTAGAAGGGTCATTTTCTGAAATTAAATGATAGAAAGAAAAATCACCCCCCAATAATGTATGATTCTATCCCTCATACAACAAAGAAACAATTACGGAAAGCACAAAAAGCGAGAAAAAAACCTGAGTTTCAGAGGCCGAACAGGAGCATAGAAGAAGGTGTGACTTTGACTGCAAAATCTAGCAAGAAAATGGAAAAATAAAGAAATGAAACCTACACAAGAACAACAGGCTCGGAAAGATCTTTCTAATGATATAAAGAAGTCAAAAATCTGAGTCTGTATGAGCCTTGTAGGACCAAAAAGGTACAGGTACCCCCAAAAACCAAGCTCCCTGGAAAAAACCAGACACTGGAAAAAAGTTGACGGTCAAATGGCTGTCGCCCGTCTGCCATAAATAATTTGATGGTTGTATGGCCATTAGATGACCATTTCTGGAAAAGGAAAAAAATCACCGGCAAATTTGAAAACTGGTCGGAAAAAAAGTCTGGCAAGGTGATATCAGCAGTGACGTCACCACTGCACTGTTGGCATTGGCAGCCGACGACAGGTGGTGTACCGCTACGAAGGTAGTGACTGGGTGGTGTGGTGGCCAGTGGGTGGCACAAAGAGAAACATGGTGGTCGGTGGTGGTGTGGTGGCCAGAGGGTGGCGCGCCGGCTGGGGCCGGGGTGGCACGTTCTGGTAACGCCTGTGCAGCCCTAAAAACCTTTGAAAAAAGTATTTTTTTAAATTTTTTTCTTGAAATGTGTGCCGTACAGCCTAGGAGGCCAATTTTTTTTTTTAGAGGTCACTGTGACAAAAAATGTCAAACTTTATATGTATTTCAACTCTCTCGGCCTTCTAAGTGTAATGGTGGAGTCCGTTTTGGCTCAAAGTACTCCACATTTTTTTTTTCTTTTTTGCATGCAAAAAAGAAACAAAAAATATCATCATACAGAGAATACCATATCTGAAAGGCAAGCCCAGAACCCTCTTGAGAGAAGAAACTTTTCCACTGTTGGCTGCGAATCACGGCTTCAAGAACCCTCAGACCAGGCAGCAACAGGGAAGCTCTGATACCATGTAGAATTTGACAAATGCAAATCCACAGAACCCGAATACACCTGCATGCAAATAACCTATTATAGAGAAGAAGCATGAGAATGAAAAAGTAGAACTCAAAGATGCTCAAAAGAAGAGACAAAATATTGTTCCCTAAGTTATGAAAGAAATATTACAAAGTTTAGCCTATAAAGGTGAATAAACCCTAAATAGAAAAACTAGGTTGCGCAATATAATTAATATAAAATATTAATTATATGCACCTAAGAGATAGCTTAAGTTAAAAAAGAGTAATGAAACTACCTAATTACTCTAATAGTAGGCACATGCGGAACCAAACATCTCTCATAGGGACGAGACTGTTCGATTGTGCTATCGCAATAGAACCTTCTCCCACTCCCATCCGTATCCTTTGCTAGCACTACCGGCATGGGCAAGGCTTATTTTATTAATGTTTGATTCCCTTCCCATAAATTTATTATTTTTATCACTAGATTAATCAACTCCACAGTGGGTTACCCTTGTACTAGCCACTTAGGGCCTCGACCTCCACTGTGAGCCACTCACCTAGTGTTCCTATGTTTCCTACCTCTATCAAATTCATCAAAGCACATAAAAATAAGTAGAAAGAGTATACAAGAGGATCTAACATCCACATGGAATATAAAGAAATTCACACAAGGTTCCTAGGGTACATGAAACAACCCTAACCCTAATCAGGATTCCAAATCTTATAAAAAGCTTATAAATGATAAAAAACATAACAAAATGTATAAATAGGGTATTATGAAAATAAGAACAACTTCTAGAGCCAACCCTAGGTCAAAACCAAACCCTAAACCCTTCTAGAAACCCTAAAACATCAACTGGAAGAGTCTCACATAGATGAAACCCTAAGCTACACAGGTGGTCCTCTAAGCTGTACAGGTGGTGACCTAATCTGCGCAGGTGGTGCTTCTTGCGTAGGTGGTCATGCATCTTGCGCAAATGGTACCCAGTTTTGTGCAGGTGGTTAGGGCCTGTGCATCCTCCAGACATCAACTTTCAGATTTGACTATCCAGGTAAAACTGGATAAGATGGAGGCCCAGAAGGTAAAATCAGAGAGATACCTAGTTAGTATTCCTTAGTTCCCCTTCTAAAGCATCCCTCAAACCCATCTACCCTTATGGAAAATCTGTTTAGTTTCTTCTCAAACGTGCAAGGTGCAGAAAGGTGACCACCAAAGACAAAGTTCTAACTAAGAAGATAGTCTACATAACATCTACAGGATGGGGTTCTATCAGAAAGAAAATACATTCTAAGAAGGAAATACATAGAGAAGAACAATATACAACAACTCATAAACTAAATTCATTATCAAGCATACTTCATTATTGCATTCATATGAGAGAGCATAAACATTTAAATACACACAAAGGAATTCCATTGTTCATATAACCACATAAGATAGTAAACAATCATAGCAATTAAATAGACAGGATGCTCTTTTTCGGGTAGAGCCTACCTGGAGTCCTAAGGAGAACCTTTTATGCAATCTAATTCTATTCTTCCAAGTGTATGTGCCTCCAGCCTTTTAACAAATTAGATGCTCTCCCAATGTTTCCCTCTATCCTACTAATAGTTTCCAGATAAGTATAAAGTTCTCTGAATATAATTTTCCTCTGTCGTTCTCGTAACTCCTACTTACTATATTCCCTTAATATAAATATGTTGCAGGATTGGTTGCTCAGGAAGTTCAACCGATGCAACCATCTGTAACTATTTACTGGTTATTAGTTTTGAACATAATAGTCCTTAGATAATATTAAAGCATAGGTAGTTTCCTGAGAACACTTTAGTTAAATTACCCCCTTAGTTACTTTATGTTTTATCTCATGCTTAAGGTAACTCTTTATTATTTATTCCAACTTTTACTTTGATTAATTACTTTCCTTATTAATAGAATAATGTAATTTCATGAGACAATTAATTTTCTTTTCATAAAACAAGAAGGGCATATAATGAATAATTACATACACACATCCAATTATTAAAACATTAATATAAGAATATTTATAGAAGTACATAAATATATTTATATATAGACATATGCATATGTGTCCACCCATATGCCTATGTGTATATATAACCAAGCACATATTATTAAATTCACACATTATTTAAATACATTAGAAAAGGTATATTACCATGCATATATAACTCCATCATACCATCCAATAATTATTAAACAACAATTCAACCACAAATAATATTCACCTAGCTCTAGGGACAATAAAAAATATCCACAATTAACCAAATGCCAAGCATCAATAAATGGACATCAATCCATAATAAAAGACAATTCCCAAAAGGACCCAACTCAGGAAAAGGGATCAAGGTAAGGCTTAGTCTTGTGGAACTAGGTGTTATCTCCGTCACAACAACGATTGAGGATTTAGAGAGAATGCTCAGACCTGTGGAGCCAAGTGGAGATGATGCTCGGTACCTGCAATCCTGCATCACCAAGGAGAGATACATGTGCATAGAAACATATATATATATATATACATATATAAGAAATTGTAAACAAATGACCAAGATCGATACATTGTGTGGACCTCAGCTAAGTGAGTAACTACAACTTCATCTTGAGTCATGAAAACACATCTGACATATATGCCAAAAGTAAAACATCATAAAATATTCTTGAAAGCACGTTAGTCAAAATAGCACATTATAAGTGGGAAAGGTGAGAATTCCATTTATTGCATATAATAATTCTTTTTCATAAAGACATTAATCATGAACACATATATATCAAAACATCTAACTAAGCATAATATCATCTAGATCTACCAAAATGTAAACAACTAAAATCATATAGTTTATGTCAAAATGTCCAACTCAAAAATAATAGTATAGTCATCTGAGAGGGTATTACATCCTCTCCCCCTAGAATTAGGCTTACTCCTGGAAGCCTACAAATAGATAAGGATAGTGAACTCTAAGTTTAGAAACATCCTACCAAGTTGCTGAGGCCTCATCATTAGGATCCCATTGGACCCTTGCCTGATCTATAGTATGACCCCCGAGGGTTAGAATCCATTGCTGTAGAATACATACCAGCTCCAAAGCCCACTTCCTATTCACTACCTTTAAAGAATTCCAGTCCAAGACATGAGTCAAATCATGAATATATCTTCTAAGTACAGAAACATGAAATACATTGTGAATATGAGTGAGAATGCGTGGCAAGGCAAGTCGATAAGAAACTGGTCCTATCCTTTCAAGGATCTCAAAGGGACTGACAAATTGGGGTGCTAGCTTGGAGCCTTTTCTATAACAGATAGGACTCTTCCGCGGTCTCACCCTAAGGAACACTCTGTCTCCTCGAGAGAAATGGACATCTGATCTGTGAGCATCGACATATTTCTTTTGTCTATCCTGTGCGGTAATAATGTGTTCCCTCATCTTCTCTACCTGTTGTTCCATATCTTGTAACATTTCTTGTCCAAGGAGTACCCTATCTTCCAATCGATCCCAACTCAAAGGTGTGTAGAAAGGATGACCATACAAGGCCTAAAATGGAGACATATCGATGGAGCTATGGTATTCATTATTATAAGAAAATTCCACCAAGTATAAGTAATCTTCCCAAAGGGTCTACCTATCCATCACATACATCCTGATCATATCTTCAAGAACCTGATTAACCCGCTCAGTTTGACCATCCGTCTCTGGGTGATAGATTGAGCTAAAGTTGAGTTGAGTCCCTAAATCCTATTGTAGGGAAGTCCAAAGTGCAGATGTGAAAACTGGATCTCGATCTGAAATAATCTTTCTAGGGATACCACGAAGTCTTACTATGTCCTTCAAAAATACTCTAGCTACTATAGTTTCTATGTAAGAGGACTACATGGGAGTGAAATGGGCTACCTTTGTAAGTCGGTCAACCATAACCGTGATGGCATCATGTCTTCATGGGGTAGCAGGAAGTCCCACAATGAAATCCATGGAGATAATATCCCAATTCCATTCTGGAACAATATGGGTGTCATGCCCAAAAGTTGGGCAAAAACACACGAACAAAAATTTTAAATATCGCACGAAAACGGATACTAAAATAACACAAGGGTAACAGGTGCACGCAAAACGGTGCAAGGGTAAACGATAACTAGAATAGGTCTCAAGGAGAGGATTAGCTCTCGCAACTATCCTAAGCGATGAAACAAGATCCCAACTGGAACTGCACGCAAACCGAGACACCTTGACTAAAAGTCAACTTGGGTTGACCAAAAATCAAACAACTCTAGAAAAATGAGAGGATGGGACTCAAAGGTCTACTAAGCACCGAGTAAGTCCAGGGAGCGCAAAACGAGATAGTTGACCCAAAAGTCAACCCATGTTGACCAAAAAGTCAACTGCCTCCGAAAAGCATGAAACTATAAACTAAGGTTCCAAAGGCTATAAGGAGCACTGGGTTTCAATCTCGAGGCCAACGGACATAGTTGACCCAGGGTTGACCGAAAGTCAACTGCGTACGTCGACGGTCAAAGGTGACGAAAAAGGGTAAAAATTTACCAAGGAATGATTAGATTAAAAAAAATTTAAGTAGATAGAAGCTTAAAACCTATTTAATCAAGTATAATAACTTAAATATATACGATTGAATTTATAAACCCCCATAAGAACATTAATCTAATATTTCGAAACTAAACTTAATAAAACTATTCCATGACAATCTAATTTAAACGCAATCCAAATTGATTAAATACACAATCAAACTAATAATTAAATATAAAGCAAATTTTACACTAAAGATAAATACCTACCAAAAATAACTATGTATAAAAGAAAATTACATCTATTAAAAGAAATCTCTAACTATAACATTAATATATAAACAAATATTTATTTTAAAATTTATTTAGAATGTTATAATAAAAAAAAAATTATTATTCTAAACTTAAATTATGACCCTGTGAAATCCAATCAAAAATTCTATATAATAATCTAAAATAAATCTATTAAAATAAATAATTCCATCATTGACAATCTAAAATAAGAAAACTTATTTGATAGTTAAAAAATCATACCCCTCTTCTTATTATAATAACTATAATGCTTATACAAAATATAAAATCTTAAACTTAATTTATACCTATCTAACATAGGATCAGATTCTTAAATTAAAGATGGTTAGGATACAAACCTAACATTTTAAATCAAATAATCTATTTTAAAAGAGCCTCTTAAATTAAAAATACATTCAACTTTAAATGAAAACACGATACATAAAATTCCATTTATGTAAATTAAATACTTTTAAACCATTAAATCTAATGAATCCAATTTAAGTAATTCTAATATATATATAAAAAATCTAAGTTTATATAAAAAAAATATTGTAATCTAGCATTAAAATATCCCTATATTAAAATAAATCTAATTTAATTCTTACCCATATATAAAATAATAACCATTTAAAATCTGAAAATAAATCCTAAATTCAAAGCTTATTATTTTAAACGTTATTTAAATCCTTACTAAACATTTTATTAATTCTAATTTAAATGTCTAAAACAAATCTAAAATATCATTTTTGCTAAAGCAAATTTAATTCAAAACTAATCTAAGATATACCTATAGATCAAATCTATTTTAAATATGCCAAAACCGAAACTTAAGAAAAACATTAAATAAACATATATTCATCATTCTATTTATAAATGAAATCAAATCTTTACTCAACTAACAAATCTAATAACTAAAATATATGATTTAAAACAACCGGAAGAAAACATTTAATAAAATATAATATATTCCAAAGAAACCCGCGTGAAGGGGGAGGAAGGCGGCCGACGGTTGGCTCGTGGGCGGCGGTCAAACCCACAGTCGGCGGCGGCGGCGTTTTTTAAAAAGTCAGTGGGCGAAAGGGGGGCGGTGGTGTCCGCTCGGCGGCGGCACCACCAGCCGAGCTGGCCAGGGGTTAAGAGACGGAGGGAGGGGGATGGGCGGCCGTCGCCGGCCGCGGAGCCCCCACTGTGGGTGGCCCGCGAGCCGCGCGGCCCCCAAGCAAGAGCAG